>UZAM01007452.1:21092-36647 GCA_900618415.1 Soboliphyme baturini
TTGAACAGAACGGTTGTTTAACTCCTTTTAGCTTGATTGTGTGTATGCCGTTTCTAAGTAGTAACTGACCTTCTCCGTCTACAGCATCTCCATGGGGGCCCTTAATTAAGTCATTTATTGTGCCGAACGACAAAGTTCGCTCTTGAGGAACCGCACTGTACTTCTTTCTGGCAGTTCGAGTGATGGTGAGGGCAGGTGTCTTTGATGCAAAGACCTGGGTGTGAAAGTTCACACAGATAGACTACGTCTCAGCTGTTCAGCTGCCGTCCGTTGTTCAACGCAATGATGGTAGAACTGATGAAACGCTGACTGTTTCCTGCATATTCTGAGGCTTCTGTGGTCTACTGCTGTTTTCTTCAATTTTTGCCCTCACAAGTTCCTACGGTGCTCTTTCAGCATCCATTTAATGAGTTTGCACAGAACAGAGTACTTCAGTGTGTTGGTCCCAACTTTCTTGATCCTGTTTCGCTTCTCTAAAAAATTCTGCTTTTCTGCTGAGATCCTTCATTTCGCTTTCTCTGACGTGTTCACGTCAGATGACTTTATCCAGCGCCTTCGTTTCTCGGCGAACCTCTCGTAATCGTCATCGCAGCTGTCTTTGAGTCTCAAGTCTTTCTCGTCGAATACCTTTGGTCTTTGTTATTTGCCATCTACACCTCCTTCCTTTCCATCTTCTCCTCAGAGGATAATCCGGCCCGCACTAATTGATCTTACTCTTGAACCACGAGTTGCTAACGTACAGCTCCTTAGTTTCTGTCAGAGTGACCAGCTGGTCTCATCGCTCATTTCGCTTTCCAGCGCCGCACATACCGAAGAACTTTTCCCCGATCTTTCCTCGTCCGATCTTGGCATTGAGGTTTCGCATAACGACGGTATACGCAGACTTTTGTATCAGTGCCTGCTCCTATTCTTGATTGAATTATTCTACTTCCTGCTCCTCGACTCTGGGCTCCTCCTCCTTGTGAGAACATAGGTTTGAAAGATCTTCAACATCATGTTCATTTAGAGGCAAAGCACGCCTAGCCCTCATGATTTCACAGAGCAGGAGACTGCTGAACAAATACTCGCCAAAAAATGTCCTAATGTTCAAATAATATCATGCAATGCTACTAAGCTCATAATCAAAGGAAAAGGAAAAATTGTCGTTGAACACTGTGTTTCTTAGCGGCGGCAGTACCAGTCGCATTTCCAACGTTACAAACTTCATTAATAACATCAAAACAGGTTTCCGATCAACCACCCGAAGCTACCTCACTGATTGAGCCTATGTTGTAGGACGATACTACAACATTCAAAGCCTACTGACTTTAAACTTTGCTGAACCTTCGCCAAGCTTCTGACGGACATCGACAGGAATAATTCATTTGGATTTTCAACACAACGGTGAACTTTCGATTCACAAGCATTCCTGGGAGTGTGAAAATCAGGTCTGGTTCTAAAAGCCTAAACGACTTAATGCCGTAATGCTCGAGGTATGAAAACTGTAGATCACGACATTATCGCAATATTCCGTCATGTTCCCTGGCTTTGAAAGGAACTTACGGATATACGAACCCGTATATGAAGGAACTAACTGACGCAAATCTTATGGCAATTCATGCAGAGCACATAACAGCTAAACCTGAATCGCGTTTCGGCGAAAAATTTGACAGGAATTTTAAAGCATATCGAAAACGAGTCGGTGGGTGGTCCTTACTGAAAAACAATCAAAATTGTCAAAGAAACTTCGACACTGTAAGAAAACCGTAATGTGTTTAACTGTTATATACAGCTTTTTGTTAAAATGACCATTAACTCAGTCATCCATTAGACACTTCCTCAAAAAGAAGATTCCGGTCTCTAGACAGAAATAACCTTTTCTGATACAAGAGACGTTCATGCATGGACAAGGAACAAATACAGACTTTACAATGTTTTAATAATGAATGAATGTTTGTAGGACTTTGCTCAGACTACTCTGACAGAGAATCAACACACGAATCCTTACTTGTGTCTATATGTTTCCGTCTAGAACAGGAATTCGTTCATATTGATACCGGTGTAGACTGAAACGGATTTGCGTGATTCTAGAGTTCAACAGCTATATATACATTACACTAGACACATATAAGGAGCACTAGTTTCTGAAAGATTGTATTTGATGAGCGGGATGTGCCTGTAATGTACTAAGTGATTCGAGATGCATCTTGCACTGTAGAGGATCATTAATACACCGCAGGTGCAGTGACATGCCTGAATAACCCGCTAGCAATTAGGAGTAAGAAGGCGGTGCAATACCTAGTCAAATCCTGTCAGTTCGTTGTTTGCTATTGCTACATTGTTACTAAGTCTATCCTTATACCCAAGTCTCAGTATTCAGTCATCTGCATGTTTGAGTTTACCTCATAGCTTTGATGCAGACTTAGCTTAGTGAGCAATGCGGTAAAAACCAAACATTACCGCTCTGAACTGAAATGCAAATTAGTTTCACTCCACAGTGGCATGAACCGCTGCAGTCCATGCCACGTTGGACGGTAACATATACACTGTTCCAGTTCACTTCAGAGACATTCCAGAACCTGTCCAAATTTAGAACCACGACTTGCAGAAAAGTAGTTTTTAAACTTTCTGTCTGAGGATGGTTTACCTGATAGCCGCTGTTTCTTGTCGGTCTCCGGTGGACTTTTCAAAACTTTCTAATGAAGACCACCCCGTAGTCGCTTTATTTCACAGCACTGAAGACTGACGGAATCTAAACATATCCTCAAGTTTTTTAGGAACAGGTCTTTGAGCGGTCTAATATTAAAAGTTACCGGCTTATGGGATCGCAGAGGCAAACCTAACGGTTTGGATCGGCTTCTTGAAGATCACCGTTATTATTATACCTTTCATGCTATAGAGCGGTGATTGCATAAATCTTTCCCAACTACTTAAACAATGAAAGAAAAATATCTGCCTTCTGAAATCCATGTTACATCAGTGCCAGTGTTTATATAAGAAGCCTCCAGAAAAAACGTTTATGGATAAAATGGTGATAAGCATGAATGTATAAAAACTACAACTAAGGACCTATACAAAAAATGCTTCTAGAATACAATATTTCCAGAATCTAGCATTTTTCTAAATACCTATCTATTGAAAAATGTACTTATGAACGCTAATTTGAAACTAACAACTCATTCATGTTAAATTACAGATGCTCTGCCGATCCACGGCTCAGAGCATCAAACAGAGCTGGTGTTAATACTTTATTGCCAACCTAGTTTGATTATAAAGTTTTAAACTGTCTTGTCTGGTACCGTCAAACATGCATCGGCAAAGCATTTCAACATGGGGTCCAGAACCGGAAATGTTACATAGTATCCATTTTCTTCAAAAATGCCTAAAAATTGTTTGCTGTTGTCTATGTAGTAAATCAGAAAATGATCGTCATAGAAGTGACTTGTTTGTACCAATGTGCATGTTGTTTTCTGTTCTGGAGGCAAAGGTTGTTAAACTTTTGCAACTATTACTGAATCCACCTTGGAATCAGGTTTTGCGATGACAAAGGATGAGATTGCATGTAACGGATCAACGACATCTTGGTGTGCCAACCTGGCCCGAACGGTTCATGAAATATGGACGACAGACAATGTGCGCGACATTACCAATTCTAGCAATCACTCTGATGGTATGGTGTGCCGAAATAGCTTAAAGCCAGCAGTAAAAATTTCCCCTGACAATGGATAATACTTACGCAAGTAAATCAGAACTGTCCGGACGTCATCTACACTGAGTGTCAAAGATTCGTGGATACTACTGACACAAATATAAACACAGTCACTACAAGTGCATACGATAGAAACAATTTTTAAGAAACTTAAGGCTCCTTTTGAAGCAATGTCTTAACACTGTTTATCAGAAGCTGCCTAAAATGCTACTTCTGTGGTCAAAGGATCATTCTGACTCTGAAAATAAAACAAATAATGCACCATGTTTATGGACGTTCGCGCCATGACGCGGCAATGTCTCGAAACTATGCCATACTGTTTGAACTGCCAAGAAATGCCATTTTACCAATTGAAATCAAATTACTTTGACCATTTTATCAAAGTCAAACAAGAATAAGTAAATATTAAGCGAAACTGCACATGCCAAATGGATTAAAAATGGATTTAAAGCGAAATTTCTAATGCGTAAAGTCAGTCACCTATCATCAACGAACAAATCTAATAAATTACCGTAATAACGAAAATGCAACGATGATGAGTCATACCATGTCGCTGAAAGACTGTACGTCGTTGATTAGCCACAATGGCAGCAGAAGCAGACAGGAGATCTGCGCGATCATTGCCAGAAGCACTGTGTGATGCATACCAGTTTCCTGAAGAATCTGCAACGACACATCGGTCAGAGAAGCAGAGGCGTCAATGACGTCGACTACATTACCTTTTTGACGAACGTGTTCATCAGTGCATAGGCAAACGTTGAGCCCAGGGCGCTGAGCAGACCGGCGGTGTTGAAAGACAGTTCGGACAACGACGCGACGACGACACCTGAGACAATAGGGATCAGAGAGAGGTACACCTGAAACATCTAGTTCAAAGCATGAACGATTATACAACACTATCAAAACGTCTCAAAGTACAATCGAAAGATACCGCTTCGTTCCAAGCCTCATTTATCATGCTGATGAGTTAATAAGTACTGCGTGGTGAAAGCATTCATTTTGATTCCTCCATGAGCATAGGCTATGAGCTTCCGTGTTCCGACTCATTGACGAGATGCAAGCGTTGTAAGCACTGTATTCGTTCATATATATCAGAGCCATGGCCAGTAAAAGCAACGGTGAAATCACTACGGTTTGCCTTACACTCCGCAATAAATCGGTGTAAAGTAAGAAACTATGATCTCCTACTTTACGCCGATACTGCGGTAGGGACAGGAAGATGGATGTACAGCGGGAGCAAAATAAATGTTTCTGCAACATATTAAGTCAGACGCATTACAGAAAAATTTTTTGTTTTACACGGAAAATATATCAATTCGATATAATTTTTTATATGCTGGGTGATTCTGCAAAATATTCAAGTTTTTTTAAAAGTAAGAGCTCAAGGTGCATTTGTCCTGTGGCTCAGCTTGTACAAACAGTCTGATCATTACCTCAGAACACAAATCAACTAATTCATTCACTTCATTAAATGCAAATTAAGGAATATAATTAAATCGCCACTGGAAGCATAGATTTTTGAGTATGATCTAGAAAATGAAAACTAAATGAACAATACTAAATGTTACCGTACCTCACATTTCTACGAACAAGATCAGGGCATGCAACTGCAGCGCTGACAGTTCGCTTGACATCGCTGACCCATGAAATTTAATTAAATATTTTTTGTATGTTTGCACAATTTATTGGCTAGATGGAAGTCAACGTTGTTGGAAACAAGCGTTGGCAGCAAAAATAACAATTGAACATCGGTCCGCTGTTTATCACAATAAATAGTGTAATATTTATAAATAAATACATGTGCAGACGGGAGAAGGTGAAATTTTGCGAAAAATAGCCGATACTTTCACGTTTACGAAAGAGTATAACGAGTACTGGCTCTGAAAATCACTGTCGATGAGCAAGGTATTGCCTTGGATAATAAAATGACGCCTGCAGTGATGATACTTACGTTTAATAACAAGTGCTCAAACACCATGGGGTTTAAGAATAAACGAAGCAAAATACGTAGTGGATGTAATGATGGTGCAAAACAAAAAAAGTAGTAATTAAAGTATAAGAAAACAAGTAAATGCTTACTAAAGTAGTCTGTCTTTCGTTAAGGAAGATCTTCGAACATACGACTGCAAACAACGGCATTGTGGCTTTCACTAAAAACAGTCCAATACACATGCACAATGTGTCATGGAATAGGGCAAAACAAGTCATAAAAATGAAACTGCATTTAAACCTGAAAGAGTTACGAAATGTACAAACGCAAGCTAAAGACAGAGTGCAACAAGAGTTACAACCTTCTGCTGATCACATATCTTATTTTCTGTCGTAAGATTACGAGAAGTGACCAACAATTTATAACTGAATTACCAGAGGTTTCTAAGCTAATGAAAGGAAATTGCACTAGCTTTATGGACAACAGTGATGCTTTTGTCAAAACTTTCCCAGAGGGCATTCAGAAATGATGTGCTTCATGGTCGAATCTTCATGGCCACAGCCACACTGCAACGATGCAGTAGGTGTCCACAGCGCCTACGTCGTAGGATCCGAAAAAGAATCGATAGAAACAGCTGTCGACGAATCACAACTTTTCAAAACCCACATCGATATGAAAGTCAGACATCTGTCTACCGAATTAGGTGAAAACTATTTGAAAATAAACGTGGAAAAATAAAGTTGGCAGGGGACCTTTCACCCGTTTAGTCAGATATGCAAATTGCAAAAGAACAATTTACGCAATAATTGTTTCGTTTATTATTTACCACTAAATGCACGCGTTAAGCATCTCTGTTAAAAGAACAGGGGTTGCTCAGACAGACTGAACATCGAACTCAGAACCGAGAGGGTCTGGATTCGAGCTTTAGTCGAGAAACAAGTCTGATAAATAAGCAAAACTTTATGGAAAGGAAACAAGAGACTATCCGCAATATTTATCACACAGATGCTATTGACTCTGACTTAAAAAACGAACTCTTTATTGATCGCATGGAAATGAAGATCTTCGCACACCATTCACTTCGTAGAAAAAAGGCGCCAGAAATGGCTACATCATGAAAGTGTAAAGAAGACTGACCTTTGAACGGTTACGGGCATTGCTTTCGTTTTTCTTTCATAGGTAAAGGAAATCGCGTGCACCATAGCTCTTCAAATGTGATGCAAAATATCAGCCAGTATTTATTATTTTGCGACACCATTTCTACTCAACGTCGCGTTTTATTTAATTCAGCCGCCCTCCCTCTCTCCCTCTTAAAGAAACTCCGTCCCTTTTCATATAACGGTTCAGCAGGTCCGTAACGCAAATCTTCTTCTGCCCCTTGCCGGTGGATGCATAGCAATTCACGTGAATGCGTAAACAATATTCCGATAATACAAACAAAGGTTCCCTGTTCTTGATGTCGTAACAGCTGCAAATATTTCAAACGTAGTTGCAGTGTCGTTTTCGCGACTGTTGACTCAGATACAACGAACGAATCATATGGTGGACAAGAAACATTCATCATACAGACAACCGACTATCGAACGGTTTAACGCCTGTAATCATTATGGACCATACCGTCAATTGGCGCAACCACGTAATATCAACCGAGGCAGACGAAGTGTATGGCTATGAATTTATGATTCACACTAGGCACTGTTACCTCGAAATTGAACTCCTTACAACGACGACGGCGTGGACAGGTGTTTGTACTCGCTCCGGTGCGATAGCCGTCGTAAGCATCAAACGAACATACGGCATTTAGTGACTACGATAATATCCAGACAACGCGAGAACGCTGTTGAACAAAAAGCCATCATCTACGTTATTTCAGAGCCTTTCTTACTGCACAGGTGTTTCAGAACGAGGCGCTTTAATTCGCACGTCCACCGAATTAATATTTACAAAGCATCGGTTCTACGAGAACCGCGTTATTCATTGATTGGATGTTTTAAATACCCGTAAAGACAGTTGGTGTTTGTCCAGCATATATGCAGATATGGTATTGTATTTTCTCATAAAAATAAAATATCATCATTCTTGCTTGGGAAAGGAAAATTTTAATTATCAGCAATAGTCAGGTTATGGTTAACTGCACAAAACGATTAATTCTTCTGTTGTTTCATTTCGGTAACGCAAAGGACTGTTTTCGACCCAACGATAAAAGAAATTGGCAATGATAATGCGCAAACGAAGAGAACAGATCCGCTTATATATTTATGAAAATATGGAATGCATACTATGACCAAAAATTACGAAGAATGACAAAAGCAACATCATGTACATCTGCCCCTAGGAGAAGCAGTTGAATGTCTATAGATTTTCTGTAGCTTACGCAAAATGCTGAAGGGAACACTGATGCAAAAAATTCAGTAACTGCCTCTTCGCTATACTGTTCCGTCTTCTTTAAAATATACATTATACACAAATGATGCATGAGTAACTATATCGGTTTATACTGCAATGCTGAACCATCACATTGCTTCTACATAGCCAATGGACGATTTGAAGCAGATCACGAATATATGGTATTTTAAAACAAGCAGTAAGAGTGAGTAGAGTACTAACATGGGATCCGCGAAGGTAAACCTGAAGTTGTGACGAGAAATAAAATACATACAAATGCCCTTAAATCAAAAAACAACATCTTAACTTTAAAAATTTGGTTTAAAACCAAAAACAATAATTACTGCCATTCTCTTCGTCATCTTCATTTTCTTAATCTTCATAGTTAGCATCATTATCACCATAAACACCATCTTAAACATCGTCATTAGCATAATCACAATTTTTTCATTATAATCTGTTGCATATTCTTTTTCAAGTTTCCCTTCACCTGTCTTTCCTCCTGTTGACAACAGAAATAACTAGCACTTTACAACGAAAGAGTTTTAGTGCTGGTGAATTTCTACTGAAAAAAATACAGAACCAGTTAGCATTTACGGTAGCAATAAAACTTTGACTTAAGTGACACAGTTTAGAGAACAGCACAGCAAGTATCTGACAGCCAATGAAGGAAGTAGTTAAGAAAATTTCCGTATTCTACTTATTTTTGAAGAGAAACGGACGACTGCCGCTATATCAGTGAATTAGTTCATAGTAATGCTTGCAATCTTTCGCCAACCAGAAACCGAATAACAATAGGACAAGTCTTTCATAACAGGACATTATGGCCGTCTTCAAGCAGCTAATGAAAGAAGTCGTGTAAAAAAGCTAAGTAGAAGGACAGAAAACCGAACTGTGCACAACAAGTACGTCATTTTCCAACTTAACGAAAAAATCAGCTCCCAGGGAGGGTCCAACGATTCATTAGTACACCGCTAACGCGCATCCTTGAGCAACAAACTCTTGTTCAGTTCCCATATTCCTCCTATTTAAAATCGTCAAGTCACAAAATCCAAAATAAACCTGTTTATTTTCAAATAATTTTTCGTGATTATATTGGCAGAAGAAATTCGACATTTGTGGAGGGGGAATGAGAGAACAACTGACACATGTATGTGAATGAGGCAATCTTCAGTACTTCAGATCTTCCGTCGCATGCCTAAATGGGAAAGTGACCACCTTCCCGCGGTGTCTGGGTTACGTGCCGCGAATATGCGTAAAAGAATTCACACAACATAAGGAACATAGTCAACTGGCAGTCTAACGTGGTGCGAACGATCGCTGGGTTTAATGAGCATGGATACTTAAAAGGAATAAACCATATAGCCATAAAAACATAATCGTTACTTGCTCTGAGGACAAAAGCAATAAACCGATCAGACTCTTCTACAGACCAAACATCTGAGTCCTTGGAAAACAAAACTGATGAACCTTCAAAGAAAGGGCAAAAAAAGCCGATGCAAGATAACGTACAATAAGGCTTGAGCAGATTATGGTAAATATACGGCAAATGCAAATATAGTAATTACAGCAAATATATGTTCGTTTTATGAAGTTAATGGTAGCCAGATCAATTCACGCCATCAGCCAGAGATGTCTTATTTTAAAGGCAGAGTGGACAGCAGATACGTGGCAAGTATCTTGTTCAATCCTTCGCTTCCTTCCACCATAGTGATAGTCATTCATCAAGCTCGGAAGTAACAAAGGCGAGATCCCTCGGTTCTGAGTCTAATCAATGAGCAACAATGGACTGTGGAATAACGGACAATCAGGGACAAGATTTCTTAAGCATGTTCAGCTGCCCGAGCCAAGCGAAAGAGGAAGCAGGTTTTGAAAATCAATCAACGGGGAAATTTTTAAAATATTTTTTAGTCTAGCATTCAGATATTACAAAATCCATCACTTTTACTTTAAAAGTTAGTTGTCGTTGTTTATGAGCAAGATGATCACAACAAAAACCAGTAAACAAATTGCAACAACGAGATGAAAATGAATGTGCAGGAAACAATGGAATGATGGAAAAGAAAAGTGAATAGTGAGGTTTTGTTATAGCAGTTGGGCTGGTGGAAAAAAACCAATGAGAAACGAAGAGAAATCCAACCACCCATTCCAGAGATGGCCAGCGAGATGTGTGCCATAACATCGGTGACGAGTAATTGTCCGAAAAGCCAAAGCTCCCGCATTCTGTACAATATTGCATAAGTCGTGTTTTATGTTGCTTTCAATACGACTAATATCACATGAATAAAATATTTCGTGTTCCAATACAAACGTACATGGATCACAGATCAACAGCCAGATCACATGGCAATGGAGACTAAACGGAAATATCCTTGACGGCGAGAAATTCTTCCACCTTGTATCAAGATGCAAAAACACTTATGTGACAGGATGTCGAGCCATCTGGTTTTAAACAACAATACGAAGCAAACCAACCCCTATACTTGATAAAGACCCATGATATACTGGTCAATCAGCCAATGTGTAATCATAAACTGAATTCGCTGTTTTCTCGCCCAGAGGATATCAGGACTTACACAGAAGAATAACTCTGCAGGGTGATTACAGAAATATTAAATACAGATAACACCAAAACAAAGAATACAAGCAGAAGGAATGCCATACTGGTAGTTGGACAGAACAGAGGATGGATGAATAGAGAATCTTTGTTATATGAACTGAATCATCGGTAAGTTCTGTTTCCAGCACAACAAAAGCAAAAATTAGAATAAAATAATGTTTAGCCTTAGGTATGGCACATTGCAGTGTAGAAAAATACGAAGAGAAATGAAAGCCGCATCAAACAGAATAACAAAAATTAATTGGGTAATTGCTTATCATTTTGTCATCATCATTAGTAGCTCGCTTGGCAAAACCGCAGTACGTAAGATTCGTGATGCGTCGTGATTGACCATTATTGTATAAATTTCGGTCAAAATGGTATAAATGCGAAATAAACGACAGTCTGAATTCGACGGTGAAGAATGATTACGCCTTTGCATAAGATCAGAGCAATATCTTTAAAAATGAGAATAGTAAGAAACGTGTGAGGTAATGGTACGAGGTTCTAGCTAAGGTAGATAGACGCTTGCGGTAGCCAAAGCAGGAGAATATCATCACCGAATAGGATTTATATCACATAACAGGATTGCAGATGAACACGTAATTACGGAACCAGCCAGACAAAACTATGTGCTCACCGGTATGAGCATAGGATACAGGCACTTTAGATAGGCTGATGAAGGACGACGAAACGGCGATCAGTTTGCCGAACGCCAAGGAGAACAGCAACTTCCAAGGGGCGCCGACCGTATGCCTGACGTTCAGCAGGTTAGTCCGTTGCGTCCATGCCAACGGAATCGAATAGAGCGCCGTGGCGCAGATGTTGGACATGGCTAGCGTTAACGGAAAGGGGAACACCTGCAGAATCGTCTTGTTCAGTACATTGCTAGTCGAACTGATCGAATACCATAACGTGCATAACAGCACCACAGCAAGAGACACATGGCGATCAGAAACACGCATTGCCCGCAACAATACGGAACGGAGGGAACAGTGCGTTACGGGCAGACTGACCGATCAACTACTGTTAGCTCAACCTTGATGCGCAGGTATCATTCGTCATTGTCATACGCGGTAACCGAAGTACGGATTTCGTAGTACAGCTTTCATGCATCGGCGTTTCGTCGTTCTGTTATCCGTACTTGTTATCGTGTCGTGGTCGTCGTCTGCCACAGATCCTTACGAAACCCTGACTGTTAGCCGGTCAGCGTCGTCCAGCGAAATCAAACAAGCGTACAAACGCCTGGCGAAGTTTTGGCATCCGGACCGCAACAAGAGTCCTGACGCGGCGCAGAAGTTCGTCGAGGTGAATGAGGCATACGAGTTACTGTCGAACCCAGAGCGAAGACGAAGGTACGACGATTTCGGTGCGGATGACGGTGGCTCCGGCGTCGACCACGATCACGACCACGACTTCTTCCACGGCTTCCGATACGGCGGCACCTTCGGCCCGTTCCAGTTTCAGTTCCACGGTCAGCCATCGTTGTTCTCCAAAAACGCCATCAACCTAAGGTCTGGTGCATCGCTTACTTTTTGTACGTGTTCCGATTTATTCGAGTTCTGTCTGCTGCGGTGATGAATCATCGAAACAAAATGTTAGCTTGAATCATCGAGACGAATTCGCATCATTTCAAATGCCCAGCCCATCATTTGTAGCTTTCCATTTGACTTGCGCGTGCTCATGTAATTTGCTCCAGATGAGTCCTAAGATGATTCATTTTGTATTTTCTGTGTCTTATATTGTTAAATATATACATTTTTCAGTAAGATGACTCCTTAATCGATATATTCGAGAATTGTTCGAAAACAATCCCGAAAATTTGTCTTTCTGGTTGACCACATTTACGGATTTTTCCGAATTAACATTTCGAGTTAATATGAAAATCTGCGTTATGAAACGATTTTTTTGCATTTGCATCTTAAATCATGCCGTTTGCGCAGTGTTAATCGAATCAGGCATCGCCTGTATTCTTTCTGCTGGGCGTTATCACATCTGCAAACATTTCATTTTGTTTCGTTTCATTTCGTTATATTATAATGTTCTTATAATTGTTGCTGTGATTGTCACCTGAAGGTGAACAACGGACCAGGGAATATTCAGATGACGTCTTCGGTTTTCGTTTTCGGTAATGGTTTCGATTTTCGAAGGTCATATTCTTAGTTGCTCTCAACGTATTTGCTTTGGGGATGATGCTTAGTCGCATAATAAAAAAATTCACCGCTTCTTTCCATTCTGACAGTTCGGCGTTCTTTCATAAAAATCTTAGAGTGTTTGACTATAAAAGGTGTATTCGAGACGCTTTCGCTTTCGATCGTGGCTCTGGGCAAAGAAAAGAAATATTCGTATCTGTTTCATTGAACTTTATGAAGGAGTATTTTGCATTTATGACTTAAAAGGGTAAGAATATACAATATATCGGTATTACTTCCGATTCTGTAGTTAGCAGAAGTTAGTTCGACTAGAGGTAAATTTTAAATATAGCACGTATGGGATATTTCGATCGGTCCTCATCGGGAAATGGAGTAGTAAGATACAAATTCGCGAGAGTATGGCAGTGTGTATGCTATGCTGCTCTTCATATGGCGCCGCCGGTTGAGCGTAGCAATATGACAACCTCCAAGCATGGAGATTAACTACGACAAATAAGCAGTAGCGAACAGGCAACGAAGAGACCACCAAGTCGGGACTGGGTTCGAACTCAACCTGTTCGTTCCTTAGGAAATATCCACAAGGTCCAACAATTATCCCATTTTCAAGCAAAACAGGCTCATCCCTTTGAAGGTAAAAGGCGGTTCGGTTTCACGAACCAGTCGTGGAGTTTGACGTCGATTTGACAACTTCGGTAACAAAACCGGACATAAATTAGTAGACTCTAAGCCCTGCCAACGGATGGCAAAACTCCGTTCGCTCTCACAACAGGATGTTTTGAGGCTGGGACGATTCGTCGTCAAATACCATGCGGTTCAGGTGTTCCAAGTGACCATAATATGTCCTGGTCGAAGCTATGAGATGTAGTTATGGCAGTGTTGCCGAAATATCAGATCCTTATGCGACTATTCGGAGGTATGCACCCGGTTTGACGCAAGAAGAGACCTTTTACGGTATGTTTATCACGTCCAGAGGCGTTTATTGCCCCCTGTAACACGACGAAGCTACGTGATTTAGCCCTTACCCTCATATATGGTCATGAATATTACATGTCCAAAAGAGTTAGATCTCATCTATAGGCCGCAGAAATTGTTTTATCGGAATAGTTTTAGTCTGATGAGGCTCGGCAAGATCTAGTGCGGCGTTTAAAGATACCGTTCATTGTGAACTGTGCCTTCTGACAGTTGCGATTGTTTGGATGCATGATGAGGATGTCGAAGAGAGGTTCCGAGTATCTCTTGGCAAACGTAAGGTAGAACAACCACACAATACACAAGCAATATATAGAGGACATGACGTTGGAACCTAGCCCTTGCAGCCTGCTTGATTGGTGGAAGACGAGCGCTACTGGAAATAGTTGCAGTCCAAAAAGACACTCGAACTTTGAAAATACAGATTTATAAGGGCGGTCATTGACGAATCAGTTATAAAAACCGCAGCGTTATTGTGCATAAAGGTGATAGACTGCACGTAATCAAAGTTGCGATATTTGTCTCTTGTTTGGACATTAATCCATGATTGGTTTTAGCTGACGGTTTAAATGCAAGTGAAGAAACACAGCTACATGTTTTATCACATTCAGTTCGTAATTTAATCCTTAGAGCAGGTCTGCGGTGTCGTCTGTATTTCAGCAGTCTCCCCCAGGAATAGCAATAAAATAGATGTTTGACTGCAAACACGAAAGATCACCTGTAATTTAGCGTAGTTGAGTAATTTGGCTTAACAGTGAGCTGTTAGTGTTTCAGGATAATCTGTAGGGTGCCCACAGTTATTACGTTGGTCATGAAAATTACATTAGTTTATCAGTGGAATCTTCTTAAGTGAGTCCTAAAGCATATGATAAGTTGCCATACTTCTGGATATAATAATCAAGTAGTACTAAACAATAAAACTGCTTTCCCGTCCACAAGCCACGTCATAGATTTTATACTTTTAAATTTAAGTTTTATATGTTCAGGTGTTTCTTTAAACAAGTTGTTGTAGTAAAGTAAATTTCGTCTTTCATAATTGAAATTAGAATTACAAATCACGACTACATATTACGTTATTGCCGTTCATGCACTTCAGCCATCTATTCAAATCTCTACTCTACTGATAACAGAACAGATTAGAGGTTTATAAAATTAGCAGTCCATGTGATAAATCGGATTCTTATGCGACCTTTTGCATCGCCCAAGTAAACCACTGATTATTTCTTGCCGATCTGAGCAAACTGTTGAAGTCTCGAATAATATGTAGCCATCGTTTATGCAATATAAGACTGCATCATGATGCTGTCTAACACTCAAAGCATCTGAAGATTTGCCGTGTTATAAGTTCAGCTGCAATCAAATAAGGTATTCTTAGTAATGCTTTGCCTTCGTCGATTTTGCTAGCAATGGTGTTCACAATTGCGTTCAACGCTTGCACAGTGCTGCGTCCCAACACATATAGCAATTGTCATGGATCGACACGTTCCAATACTTTTGAATAAATTGACGCGGGCGATCGTTTCTGTGCGTTTAAACATAATCAAGGCCAGTGCAGTGGATCTGCAGTCAGCTGCTATTGATATTTAAAGATATCTTATTCACACCATCTACCATGAATCCGGCACTTCGCATTCTGATTAGCCGTAGTTGCACGTACAGTCAGGCAATGACTTGACAGTGTAAGTCTGCACCCAATTTCAAGACCACCGTAATATCTAAAATATTCGGTCCTGCAGTCGTTTAAGCTAAAATTTTCTAGGAGTGTCGGCGTAGAGATGATCATCATTCGAGATGTATATGGCGACATGCCGATTTTGCGGTTTTCAAGGAC
>UZAM01007455.1:18395-30972 GCA_900618415.1 Soboliphyme baturini
ACTAAAAAGAAAAAAATATGGCAAGAACAAACATCAAAGCTTATCAAACAAAAAGGCAAACAGGTAAACCCTACAACGGCAGGCTAAAACAATGGTCCCAAATTAAACTGTAAGTGGGTATGGAACACCAAACATTATCAAGTTTTGATCATATAAATACGGAAGGTAGGAAAAAAGAAAATCGTACATTAAACTGAAGCAAATACACGCAATACTATTGCTATTGTTAGACAGAAGATTTGGTGAACTTGAAAGGAGAACGTGTCGTAGCATCACTATAAGCAAAATATTGGTCTCTCTTTACTTTCACTGCAGGAGCATTGTTTGAAACAGAAGATGAAGAAAAAACAATGCTCTAGAATGGTGTGGTGAATAAAACTAAACATCGTGCGTAGTCTACCAGCAGCAGTTCAAAGAAAGCGATACTTGTGAAGAAGCATGTAACCACGAGAAGATAGCTGAGAGAAAAACTAATCGTCAAATATGCCATGAACAGTGATTGTTTAAAAAACAGTAGCTAAGAGAAATTGATAATATTGCAGATGCGCAGGTATGCAGAAAAGAAATGACATTAAATAGAAAATGAAAAGCAACTCACATTTGTGTGGAAAACATGAGTACAGTTTAACGTGTACGTCGCCTGGGATCGTAGTGGCTTTCCACACAGAGAACAACCGTCGTCCGTATTCGTAACATAATTGTCTTGCAAAACGGTACCACTACCGCTCATT
Source organism: Soboliphyme baturini (assembly GCA_900618415.1). Classification (NCBI taxonomy): domain Eukaryota; kingdom Metazoa; phylum Nematoda; class Enoplea; order Dioctophymatida; family Soboliphymatidae; genus Soboliphyme; species Soboliphyme baturini. The sequence goes on from UZAM01007455.1 coordinate 19,127, forward strand.
TCGAATGAGTTGTGCACGGAATTACTTTGAGGATTCCACAGTCCCTAAAAGGTTCGTAGTCACTGAATGAAGTACAGAAGCAGCCCCATAACGGCAATGCGAACTTAATAATAAATCAAAAAAAGCGATAGTAGACAGTTAAAAAGTTGTTTTAGAGAAAAGGCAAATACTTGATGCTGTCTCGGGCTTCCTCCCCCTTGCGATCGAGAGTTTGGCCTGATTCCCGGCGCAAGAGGATCGCTGCCACTCGATGATGAGCTACCGCCGCCGGCAGGCGTCGCGATTTGCTGGTATCCCCAGCCGAGCCACTGGCCAGCAGAAGAAACGTGTTGAGTTCCTGAGTTGACCGCTTTCGAAGGAGGAGGCTTCTGAGAAAAGTAAGATGGCATCGGCGCGCCCATTCCTCCGGTGAAGCCGTCGAACATCCCACCTACCATGTTCTTACCGCCGAACAGCGTCTGCGTGATGCCGATCAACGGATCAGACCACGGTGTGAAGTCAGCTCGATGCGAACATTCGAAACGGGAAACTGCACCAATGGGGCCCAAATGAACCTGCCCGCCCCCAGCTGTCACCGATGATAGCTGACTCGTATCGTAACTGACAGTGGAAACAGCCGTGCTTCCATTGGCTACTTTCTGGTCGTAAGGCATGTTGTTGACTTGACCGTTTGGCAAAGGATTAGACTGTGAGAAAGCACGTTTTGAGCTTACATGGCCACCACTAACGCTATCGGTACTGGAATTGCTGTTCACTGGGACGGACTTCGTCGATGACGCCGGATTGACGCCGATTGGAGCCAAAGGCTGCCGCTGCTCTGGAGGCTGAAACAGTACGTGCACTTCCCAACATAAAGCAATCAATATTCTAGCAAATACTTAATACCTAGCAGACCCACTACCATCCCTGAGCAACAACCTTCAATAAGAAAACTCGTTTCGATAGTGCCTCCTTTAAAAATGACATACGGAAATGATCTATACAGCCAGCAGGTTTAATGCTGACTTCAAATAACGACTTTTAAAAAAATTCAGATTTTTTTCAGCCATTAGAGCAGCTGATGTTCCGGTCCACAAGAAACAGGCAGACTGAAAATTTTCCACCTCAGAAGCAATCGTTCGTGCAGGTAGACAGATCAGTTACCACAACCGAGACTATTACCAATTATAACAAATTACCCTTCTAATCTATCAATGCGAAAACAACATAAAAACTAAAATTACCAAAAATGGAGAAGAGCACTTGATGGTCTACAAAAGCAGCTGCTCTGAGTTTAAACGGAACAATAAATTATAGTGATATTCATGACTGATATAGCCCAACATATTTCAACTACAAAAAAGACGCACCTGTACTTGAAGCATAATCTTTGGCGGCGGTGGAGGAGGTGGGGGTCGAGAAACCTCCAGATGTGGCAAACTACTTAGAGGTGTTCCGTTCCTTATGGCTTCTACTTGTTTTCCGAACTCGTTCTGAAATCGAAAATTATCAGCTGAACAACATCAACAGAGTAGCAAAAATTACTTTGGTATTATTTATTATTTCCTGTATGACTTCCTTCGTTTTCATCCACTGCTGCGCGTAAGCATTCGTGGCTTTAAGCTCTTCGGATGACTGTGATCTCGAATATCTTCAACCAAAAAGACAATAAAGATACCAACAAAGCGCTACATAAAGAACATTGATCGCACACCTTTTCAAATTCTCTTCAAGCGTCAAGACCTGATTCTGACAGTCGTCGGAAGCCCGTTGCAATAATTTAAGACCCATATCCAGGCGAAAATCGAGCAAATTTATCTAGAACACAGCTTGAACACAAAGAGAAAAAATTAAACATAAAACGAAAAAGGCTATCATGTTTTCTGACCAACCGTCATCCTCAAAACTCGCTATCGAAAAAGCTTCATGATCACTACTGATATGTTCTACCCGGCACTAATATAGCAATAAACTTGACTTGACTATATCTTATACCATACATCATATACCACGGTAATTAACACCATTGCTTCGCTGTAAATACCTGCACAATTTTCAAACAATACAATTTTTAAATAGAAACAGAGATGCAGAAAATTATAACTATTCAGATACAAGATAATCGAAAGCTGTACCTCTGCTTTTTTCGCTCTTTCGTTCAGCTCTTTCAGCGATAACTGTGCCTGACTACGTTCCTGCTTCATATCCTTTTCTAGTTTGCGTATCTGTAGTGCTTTTTCCTCCATTTGAAGATGCAATCTTAACAAACAAAATTAAGAGAGAAACAATTTTGTAAAACTTCACCTTTCCGCCTCGCTGCTGGCGAAATTAAGCTCCTGCTGCAGAGATTTTTTCGCCTCGTTACATCGTTGATTTTCATCGAGCCATCGCTGTTTTTCCTCGCTGTGTTTCGTCTTCAGATTCTGCAACTCTCTTTCAAGAGTCTCAATTTTATTATTCAGTTCCATGTTTTCAGCCGACGACATGCATTCCACTTTCAGCTTCTTCTCCAGTCGCTTAATCTCACTTTTTCTCTCCTTCAGCTGTGTGTTAAGCCTAAATTCAGACGTTGATTAAACATATACTTAAAACTTTAAAATGAATGACAAATGACTTTTCAAATCTTTCATTCGCCTGGTCCAACTGCAGCTTCAATTGCTTGTTAGCTTTGATCAACTTTTGCTCCTCTCGGTAATGCCGGTCACATTCGTCTGCCAGTTCTTTACGACATGTCATTGTCTGTCGTTCGATATCCTGAAATCGTTAAAATAAAACATGAACCATTTTTGCGTATTTCCCCAGAACGCAATTTATAAACGGAAATCAATTCAAAACCAAAAATTCATGCATTAATGCAAAAAACTTTCTTGAAGAAATTTACTTCTTCCAAAATAGTCTTTAACTAGAACTAGCTGGAATGATGCTCAAAGATAAAATCTGTTTCTTTCGAAACTCTCAGAAGTGCAACCATTTTGAAGAATAAACACAAGCACCAATTTATTTGGTATTTATCGAACGATTTTGAACGAATAATAACGGAATAAATTTACAGCGCTACATTAAAAAACTGAAAATATCTAGTGGAATTAATGCATCTGCCAAAGGCGACTGTGTCCTGGGACTGAGACTTTTTGCAGCAAAACTTCATCTTGACCACTTCTGAAGAAATCTGTGAAGAGTAAACTATTCTAACTAAACTATTCACGGCGACTGATAACCAGAATAAAGGCTGGTACTGAATCTACGACGCGAGGCATGCAATACGTAAATATTTGCCTCACAACGCTTGTAAAGCCAATAAAGCAACACTATACCAATGGTTCCGCAACATCCATAGTAAACTCATGCTGTTTTACTTTGTTATATACCGTTTCAAAGGCGTTCTGTTCATTACCACAGGTCAAGCAGTGACTTTCAGAAATGACGCGTTTAAAATGCCGATTCTTTGAGATCGAAAATGCACCTTCAGTCCCTGACAAATGATGTCTAACCAAAGACGTTACATTTCTCGAGAAGAAAACTTCTGAGCAATTCTGTGAACTTATTTTAAAGACAGGCAAACAACCTTTCAGCCAGTATCCATGGGGTCTTCTTTCAAGATAAAACTGGCTCCAATGCGTAAGAAAACACCCCGTCCTTAGATTATATTTAAAAATGCTTTTCATCTGCAACAAGCATAATCCACTGTCTTTGAAAATGGAATTTATTTCATGAAATTATAAAGAAGTAAATACCTGGTGCCAATACAAATGAATAAGAGTGCGGGAGTGGGCAGCTGGAAAAATTTGAAAGAAAAGAATACTCTGTGCAGTAACAAAATTATTCACCTTAAAAGCAGCTGCCTCATAAAACAAGCAATTACATCAGGAAGTTCATCATAGAAAAAATTAACTTACTAAATAATGCTAAGCTGCTCAAAATTCAATGCAATTTGCATATTCCCTTGATACAGTATAAATTCAAAGATTCAAAATTTTGTTTTCCCGTTGACATTTACTCAATCCTATAACATTTTAACATGAAAAGAAATACGAATTCCAAACAGGCAGAAAAAACTGTCACGATTTTCATCAACAAATGCTCAAAAAACTGCGCATGTCAAAAGAACGTTAAATGCTTCAGAGAATGTCAGCTGCTAATTACAACTAACAAAGAGAAGGAAAACAAAAAAGTTTAGGTGCGAATCAAACAAAAAGTTGATTCTCCGAATAGAAAGTCCACTTGCACAGCGTTTGAGTATCCGTCATAGCGCCTCTACCTCTCAGATCTCACCAAGCGACACTACATTTCTAACCTCTTCCCAAGAATTATTCCCGATCACCGTCTCAGTCATTAATAATGCAATTAACTGGCCTGATAATCTCTTGGAACATGACGAAAGTACAGAACCTAAAGAGACACGAATCCCAGGTGTTTCGTCTTAGTCTAACGGTCAGGGGCATTAAACGCCCTGCTTTAATGCACCGAAACACGGCCCATCTGATTTGTATTCTGCTACTGCATCAAACCTAGGATTAGGGGTTAAAAATAATGAGTCACCCTCAAACCTTCTGCATGAGGAGTTAGAGACGACTCTTAATATTTAATGGTACCAAATGCGACTATTGCAAAATTCACCGTACTGTCATCACAGACAAAGCTAGCAGCAGAAGAACAGCCGTTTGAGTTGAACCTTTGGAGTGGAACTGGCCCCTTCCTGACGATGGCTTAGAGACAGAAAACGCTCTCTTGAGCTAGTAAGCGATTACGAAAAACGTTAACAATCCCATTTACCAGAGGCGGCAGTGCGTCGGCCAGGCGATCTTAACGTTATAACGAACAACCGATTATGACCTCTGCTAAATTTTGTTTTCTTAGCACAAAGCTGAAATTGCAATGATTTATGCCTGAATCATACTAAACTGGTTCTCTACCCTCTCTAACTAGAACTACTACCACTGCCACTCATAGAGCATACCTTTAAAACCTAATAATTTACCGTTATCTGGCAAATTACAGTAAGTTACGAAACTACAGTAAGTTGACAAAGATCCCACATTACGCTATCTTATTAAAACAAGTATCCAGTATGCATCTTTCTCCGCATTTACAAAACACAACTGATAACTCACTTGTTTCAATGGCTTAAAAAAAAACTCTAGAATGCCAATGATAAACTGAATAGCACCATCCTTTGTGAAAAGATACAAAACAAAAAAACACCTATAAAAATCATATTTCATGCCATTTAAATAGTCTTATTACTCAACAGAACCTGGAACTTCAATGAAAAAATTTTCTCTTCGTCTGAATGCAAGAAAGCCTAATTTAGTTGGTGAATTCAAATTTCTGGACGGCAATATCTAATGTTCTAACTAGCTGCACTCTGAACAGAGCAACGTAAAGAAAACAATTCACCCAAAACGAATATTTTGGTTCAGTTGAATATGAACAGATCTAACCTTCATGCGCTTTTCAACCTTTTTAACAGTTTCTGCAAGACGATTCGCCTCCGACTGCTCGATTAGCTGGCTGTATTTGCTGACTAATTCCTCAGTTTTGTTTTCGACCAACTCCTTGGCGTGTTTCAGAATAGAACAGTCGTCTTCGTTAACTGGAGATGGAGTCCTAGGCGTGTAGCTCAGATCCGTTTGCACGAACTGCTGCTGCTTTTGCCAGTTCAAGTCACATGCAACTCTTTCCTCGTCCGAAGTCTGTTTGCAGTTCTTAATGCTTGGTGGCAACAGTGCCTGAACACCAGCAACAGGCAGAGCCGGTACCACGGGCAGCTCTGTCGCCTCAGAATTCTTGTCCACGCCAGGAACGGCCTGTTCCTCGACCGGCGACGTAGGGAGAGATGCAGGTATTTCTACAACATCCGTTTTAATCGGGCTTTTCGATTTCAGCATGTTTAATTCCAGCTGAATGCTGTTCGACATCTCGCTTCCGCCTTGTGCCAAGGACACTAGGCGTTCAAGTGTGTCCTTGATGCTGCTCAGGTGTGTCTTGTTTTCCTCTGCAATATATTGGAAACGTTTACATTTAGAATCAATGTTTAAAGTAGGCGTAGCTTTACCACCCTGCTGCATTTGCTGGCAATGGTGACGGCGTATCTCCGCATTGAACTGGAGGCGTGATTCTTTGCAACAAGACGCCACAGATTTAGCCACTGGTACGATCGGCGATGTCAGTCGTTGAACATGTGCATCGCCGGCACCCACTGGTGGGATTAGGCCACTCTGCTTCGTGGCTGGTAGAATTGAGTTGGGTGGAGGTGGTGGATTACTGCTTGCATCCGTCTGACATGAGATCTCTTGTGTTTCTATGACTTCGAGTGGTGTATCATGGGACATGTTTTCGAGTCTCTCGAACAAACAGCTGTCACACACTTCATCGATATCTTCATAGTCGCTATCCTCAGATTCATCTGAGCAACTCGCTTCTGCCTCTTCAAGTTCCACAATCTCGTGAAACTCTTTTCTCGAAACATTTGAAACCAGTTCCTTGACAATACTGTTGACAATAGGCTTTTCAGGACTACTGTCATCATCTATAACCGGGGTGTCATTTTCTTGGTTTTCTTCCAGTTCACGGTTTTTAACTTCTGTAGTAGTATCGGTTGTAGCACTTGGGCTTTTATTGACAGCGCCATTTGAGGCAATTGATTTGTTCCCATTTTTTTCTTTTGGGCTCTTGATCACACCGTTCTTTGCATTTGCACAACCGGAAATCGCCTGTTTAAGATATATGTTACTGCTTTCGTTATTTTCGTGATTTTTGTCTAAAAACAACAGCCAGCATAAGAAAGCATAAATCAGTAGCCCATCTCCATTAAATTAGTAACCTACCTTCTCTCTCTATTCTCTCAATAGACTGCTTCACCTTCTTCTCGATCAGCCTAGACTTCTGCGCATTAAGTTCAGCTTTCATCTTCTCGTCTTTATCTTTGCAAAACTTCATCGCTGACTGATTCACCTCTAGCGCTTTGTCTATTAAACTTCTGCTACACTGTAAGTCTGCCAGTTTCATGTAATCCTGCAGCTTTTTACAAAACGCTTCGTGGGTTCTAAACGTTTGTGCATTAAAAAACAGTAACTTAAAGAAAATCTAAGAAATACAGGATTCCTTTTGGAGCATCCGCCTTCACATAAACTTCCAGAATAACACTTTCGTCTTTCATGTATCCCTGGTTTTCGTCCAGTATATCCTGAAAGTATACACTGCATACTATTATGATCAGCAAAGCAAACCAGAGCCTACCATCCAAGTCATGAAACAGCTATATCCCCAGTCGTTTTCTTTCGCCGTATAAACATGACTTGTTTTTCGAACAAAATTAGAAACGCACGGCTTTTGTGAGACAAGTCTCAATTCGGCGGCAGCTTGACATGACCAAGAACTAAACAAAAAATTGCAAAAAAATAACTTTCAGCAAATCACTTACTCAGAATAAGATTCTGGACAGCACTGAAGAAAAAAACCTAAGCACTTCTGAGTTCCTTTCTTGGCAACCACATGCTGCCGTGGCATAACCATAATTTTCCTATAAAGTAGATTTTAAAATAAAAATGAAGAGAAAACCTGATTAATCAGAAAGCATGCTAAGCATTACATTACTAAGCATAGGAATTAATATACTGAGGATGCATAACAATTTATTAAGCATATAAAAAATCTCAACAGAAAATTAAAACATTAGGTACTGCCAAAAAATCATAAACAGGAAACCTGGACTGCAGTTTCTAGGCAAAACAGATTTCAGCGCAAAACAGTCCACAAAATATTATCATACCCAGAAGTATTAAAGTAAATATGATTGCTAAATAGTAAATAATCTGACGATTACTTAAGTACAGAAATTTTCCTATTCACGAGAATAACTGGAAGGAGAAAAGTTTCGCTTTTCACTGTAATTTTCTGATACAAAGTCAACATCGTCGGCCCTGTAGGAGCAGGCGCTACACAAAAAGTCATAATCGGCGATACAATACAAGGATCCCTTCATTAAAAGACCAGGACAGGTTTGTGAGTTCTGGGACTACAATATAAACAGAGAAGTAGACAACATTTAGACATCATAGGAAGAGGCCATCCAGGCTGTGATAGTTACTGGCGAGATACATGGTCGAAATGCGTGAACCACCATTTGAGCTTTAACACTGGTCCAGAAATCAAGCAGTGGAGTATGGAAGTAGAAGAGGAGAGTGAATTCGATGAAGTGAAACAAGAAAACACTATGGAGCTGCTGGATCCACATATAAAATACTAATGAGGATCTCTTGCAGATGCAGTTATTACAAGAGCAACCAAGTTGCAAGAAATGTAAACTCAACCAGTAAAACAAGTAAAACAGACAACCATCAAAAAAATATCTGAAATTTTAGGCTGTTTGAGGGCATGGCAGTTCTGGCGAAAAATAGCTCAAAACGGGGTGCATCAATAAACGTAACTAATGACCGGTGATAATTGCAGCTGCCATGAAGAATTGCAGTACCAAGACAGAAAAACAGAAAACTATTATTGATACTTCCATCCCTGACGTGTTTATCCGTACATGAAAAACAACATATCCATATTTTACTTGCATTCCCTTTCTTTTATTCATTTCTCTAACATTTAATTAAATGAGGCTTAATTTGGGCTAGTATAAAAATTTGAAATCAGACACCGAGAAATACTGTCCATTGTAGAACTGACTCTACAGAAATCCAGGTGAATAATGTGGTATCGATATACGTCGATGTTTTCAGCAACATATCGCAAATGATACAAAAAGCAGCTACATATTAAACAAACGGTTCAGCATAACGTTAACTGCGTGTTCACAGCATTCTTTCTCACGACTTCTTCAAATGTGGAACCTCGTGTGGTCTCCTCCATCGTTCAAGACTTATTAGCCATTACCAATCAGCAATTCAAGTGAACTCAGCTAAGCTGGCTGCAGCATTTTTTTGACACATGAGCTGCATACCTTAACCTTAATCGTCGTTCAAATGGCCATTTCAGATAAGATATCTTCATGATTTTCCTGCTGCCTATCCGCATACATCACAGTATTGTTGAAATATACTGTTGATTTTCATTTCCAATAAGGATTCTTCTTGCGATCTGCGGACAAACGGAGAAACACTTAAATAATTCGCGACATTCACGTACATATCTGGGATCGTGTTTACGGGCAACAGAAAATGGTACGAATAGATCCACCGGAGAATTGCAATGGCCAGCGGCATTCTACATGATCTAGCTCGAATCGCTGTGACTAACTCAGAGATGAGTCCAAAAATTATGCTATGTTCCAAATCGTTCTTTATCCCGATGCGCACCTATGGTGTGAGTCGTGGGCGAGGACCGAAAGTGATTCAGGGTACAAGCGTCTCAAATGGACTTTCTGCGAAGAATCGCTGCGCACAGGCATCTCAGCATGGTGCAGAGTACAGACGCGAAAGAGACCCATGGCATACAACAGCTGTTTCTTCAGTTTGAGAAGCCACATTTGCGACGTTTGGGCACGCCTTTCCAATGCTTATAGAAATGAAGGCGAAACAGCTGCTACTTGACCAACCAACTGGCCGAAGACCCTGGGGACGAGAAAGAGTAACCTGGGACAAGTATCTCGACACATTCTGCTCTAGACTCGGGTTACCTTTTGCCGAAGCTCAAACAGTTCCTGGAACAGGGTTGGAAAGTCTCTAACACTTCAGTCTCCGCGGCCCGAAAGGATCTCAGCGATCATCGAAACTGACTGTCTAACTGATAAGGTTTCTTCTTCCTAAAACAGAAATTGCCAAGCTAACTTCTGTACTGCGCTGAATTTTTAAGTGATCCAAAAGATGTTATGTTTATTTGTTGTGCTTGCCGAAAACGGCAATAGTCGGTCGCAAGCTCGACTGGGTTGGCATATCATACTATTCGCCCTTTTACTGTTTATTCTCTTTAGCTAATGATTCAAAACGCTGGATAGGATATGGCCCCAAAGAGAACTTTCTTCTCCTGGCTACATTAATTCTGTCCAAACGGCGGGATATGGCAGTTCCTCCACCTTCGATCCAAACTTTGTATTCTCCTTTGACTTTTATTTGTTTCATAAATTTCTAGTTGTTTTTTGTGTTGAAAAGCAAGATCCTCATAGAGACCTTTCACTATGTTCACCATACCAAACTTTTATTTGCAAATGACGAATCGTTTTCCTAATTGAAAGACTGCAATCTCCTGCATTATCGGCAGATTATTTTTTTGTACTACAACTGATTGCAGATGTTTTTGCCAGGACGAACAACTGACCGCCTCAAGTTAAAAGAATTACATGTCTCAATGGCCAAAAAAACTTTGCACACTCCGTCTGGGTCGCTCTCAACTTTCGTGACTCAATACGTTTAAATTTAACAAAAAATAACTACAGGATACTACTTCATCTCGTCATGAGGGTGAATATTCTACATTACACGAATCTTCAAACAGACTACCCCATTGCAACAATCATGAAAACACGATTCCCACTACATTACCGTATACAGACTATCTTTGGAAAACTACTGTTACAAAAGCTGAATTATACGACGACTACCAAAACGAATAAGAGGAGCTGAATTTATAAGGAAATATCAGAAAACAAACACTGGTACTGAAGCTTAAACAAAAATCTTATATGCGTAAAATTTTTTTAAGCCAATATGGTCTTTCTTAACTTTGGGTTTAAATAAACCTGTCATGTGCCATCTTAACTGACAGGTGAACCCACAATTAACATTATGCAAATGGTCAAATGGTAAGAGTTTGATTAAATCACACTAGAAATGTTTTCAATTTAGAGCAAAGTAATCAGAGTGGCCAACTTACCAAGGCACGCCGCTTACAAGTTTAGGAGGACCACGGACAGTATCATTCATGTTTCTAAAATTATGGATCATCAGTCGTAAAGTCCCTTCCGATCGCTGTGTGTCTTCCACTAAAATGTGTGGTATGAATCAGTGAAGAAAGCAAACCGTCGAATTTATTAACGATGTACCATCCTTCTTGGACGAAGCCTGAGAAGCAGCCATCCGGAATGCGCCCATACTAGTTTTCTCTGTTAATATACTTTGACCTAAATAATTTCAAAATTATGTACCTAGATGGAACAAATATAATAAATACTTGGTATTAGCCACCCTGATTCTACGTCTTCGGTCTGACAAGCTACGTTTAAACGAACGGACTTCAAAGATTTATGCCCGTGCTCGCAGCAAAGTCTCTCTAAATTATTCAGATAAAAAGGAAATCTGCAATATTCAAATTTAAAAAAATTAACAAAAAACAAAGAAAGACAATCGGTTTCATTGATAATTGACATTCTGAAGCAAATAAGAAACGGAATGTTCATCCAACATCCGTTAAAAGGGCTAAAACTAAAGTATCTGAATCGAAAAGTACATCCTTTAAACAAATATAGCAAGTTTTTACACAAATTTAACTCTGATATTAAAATAAGGTCAAATAGAAGGCGAGTCAAAGCGCAGTGCGAAAATTTAAAAAGGAAGCACTAACCATAACCAGCAGAATATAGTGCCCCAGCAACATCTAAGAAATTCTTACCCCTTGGAAATCTGATAACAAACGGGATCAATGAACCAAATACGTACAAAACAACAAGTCAAACGTCGCTATCTATGGAAACTCAATCCAACATTCGGCATCTCTATCATGAAAACAAACGCCTAATGTACGCACACCGTTTATATTCTAAACATTGCCAAATAATGTCAAAACAAATTCGAATACCCGTCCACAAAGCTACCTCAGCTGCTATAATCAATGGCTAACAGTTGAAATTAAGAGGTGAAGGTTTCGAAAAATGAACATTACTAACAGAAAATGTTAGAAAAGCCTGCACCTCAGCGCAGCTGAAA
>UZAM01007458.1:21302-34216 GCA_900618415.1 Soboliphyme baturini
TCAAGTACAGTGAACTACGAGCACACCAAAAGTGCCAGCACATCTACGCCCTCAAGTCAATCCCAATTAAATATGCACAACACTTAATCTATAAACGAATACAGAAAGAATGTTTCAGTAATTCAGGTAGATTAATTTAACACTGAGTAAATATTTTCTAATAACCATTTACTTACAAAATATTTTATCTAATCAGTAAAAAATAAATTTATTTAGTTTTAACGCTTACATATACATGCTGCTTGTTTTTCTCCCTGAAGGCTTAGTCAGTTAGCTCAATTATCTCAAGAGACAAACTTCCATTACTGAACATGAATATATAGCCATACAGGAAGCAATTATCAAAGGAGTGTGGCCAAAAAAAGGGCTGCCAATTTTTCATCGTTTCTTTACCCTCAGAACAAAGGAAAACCAAGGAGCGAGAAGAACAGAAAATCCAAACGATACTTGATATGGCGACTGTACGATAGAAGAAAAATTTTCACTACTTGGATGGTAAAAGTGAGGGAATCGCAAAGAAAGCTGCACAAAAACATTCGCTGTGTTAGGATACCTATGAACGGATCACGTTTACCTTTCATTTGCATTACACGACGGGAACAAGGTAGGTACTCGAAACTTTGCGAAAGCTGTATCCGCCATGGTAGATGATGTTGTTGCAGGACTAGAAGCCTACTGCCTCACTGATTCATCAGCTGTGCAAATTTTGTTTTGACGATTTGGTTTGTTTTTGTTTTAACGATTTGTTTTGTTTTAACGAAGTGAAAACTCTGCCACTGAAAGGTGTGCGTTTCACTGATGGTATATTCGCTATTTCATGAGTTTTGACACTTATACTATGGAGCGAAACCAACCTCTGATTCCAATCGATTTTCGGAACCACCCACTTCGGTGTGTTTACGTTCGTTTATCGCCTGCCATGACATGACAGGAGCAGGTGACGGCCCGTTGGGTAAGAACATTTCATGTTCTCTTTACATGACCTGCATCAATGAAGTATGGTCCCAATGATGAAAAGACCGAAGTACAAGAGAGTAAGGTCACACAGAACCAGCTCTCCTGCAAGCAGCAGTCCTGAGTAATACACATAAGCAGAAAAAATTTCTTTCCATAAGGTAGTCGAGCTAACATTGTTTGTCTGGTGCTGAGCCGAAGATCTTAAACCCTTCAGACTGGAGGTGTTTCGAACGAAAGCCTCGGTTAATATTTGTTTATTTACTTTACAACTTACTTACAGCTATCTAATAGGCCAAGAAGAACAGCTGTGCTAAATAAGACATGGCTGCAAATTTATCACGCTCTGGCATGACCACATAATAGTATGCTGATCGCCCTGATTCGATAGGTGAAATTTTTGTTATCCGTTATTCGGCTGGTTGCATATAAACAGAGTGCGGTGAATTTCTGGCTGACACTCGTAAGAAAATTATATTTGCACTGGGATGCAAATCCACCCCATTACTAAAGAGAAAAGCCTAATTACAACTTATAGCGTCACTGTTTCCATATGGAACAAAAAATGAAAATAATTTTATAAATTCACACCGATAAAACCCTATAAGTGACTAGAAGTAAATATTTTTTGATTTTATGGCTACCGCCATGAAATCGATATTCGGCGTAACATTCTGCATTCTCGCTCTTAACCATGGTGTCTTAAATATCCGCTATAAAATAATTTGTCATATCATTTTCCATTATTAAACCAAGGTTTTATCGCATATGCAATATGAAAATTAATGCAGCCGTGGAAACATCGAAAATCACTCCGTAATAATGATTAAGCGAAACGATAACAAAAAAATAATCTTACTTGACGGTGTACAAAACAAATTCATCAAAATAATGTTCTGTTCGTCGCATTTATGATCCCGCAAAATGTCCACTGCTTTGATTACCGTATTTCCGGTGTCTAAAACTCAGTAATTAACGATAATTACATACAGCAACATAACAATCATGTACTCATGATCGGATACATGAGTAACACTTTGCGCTTATGAATATCCGATATCAGTTTTGCGTACACGATTTGTACTTCATCAGCCTCTGACGACTTCTGGACTAAGATCTTGCCGATTCTTATCGAGCGGCAGCATTCCCGCAGACCCTTCTCCATTACCTCACCTGAAAAACCATTTGTAGAAAGTGTTCAGCACCAGCCAAAAACCTCACCGCTTCTAATGATGCTAACTCCGCAATTTCCCTTAGAAAATTCGACCCCTTCATAAGTGCAGCCTAAAACAATAAGCAAATTTTAAAATGATATCGCTCAAGTTCGAAGCATATCTCCCAAGATCGAGCATGTCGCTCAGCCTTAACCATAGTTTTGCTTATAATCCTGTGGCCGTTTGCAAAGCACTCGATTGTGTCATTACTTCACATCAATACAACAGTCATTCCGGACTGTATTCGAGACCAACGAAGGATTTACGATGCACAGCCGAACTTCTGCTCAGGCCAAGCACCAGTGAACAGATCTTTGCCTCTACCGCATATTTTTGAGGAACTGTGAGAATTTGCCCCGCAGATGTTGAGAAAGCATGTTACTGAATTTCGCGCAACAAACTATGGGTGCGCCTGCACAAAACTGGGATAGATGACTAGTTGCAATCAGCCACCCTGTCATAACATACTGATAGCAAGTACTAGACAATATAAAGCATTAAATCTCGAATTTTCAACGCTGGCAACAATGCGTCCTGTCTGCTCTCCTGCATGTTATGCATGGATAGGACAGCCAAGCGCAGCAAGAGTGACGAGGATATCACAGTCAATGTGGAAACGAGAAGTCTGCATTTCAGCATGTCAGGATATAGCACCTCGCGCATGAGAATGCGACGAATCAAAAACGCTTGACAATCGCCAATATGCAAGCTGGAGTGCAGTGTACAAAGCAGAAATGAACTCAGTACCAACTGCAGTAGCAACTAGATGATATTCGAGAGATTATAACTCACAGAAATTATAGAACCTTACCTCCAGGCTTCATTAGATAACAGAGATAAGAGATGTCAATTATTGACATACCAGTAGGCGTGACTATCTTGCAAGCAATGTATGGAAGCAGATTCAGACTTTCTTCGACTACACATCGAATCTGTAAAAAAGAATTCATTTGTGTCACTTTAACAGAGTACAACTTTACCAGTCGATCAGCACTGAAAACAAAGTCACTCGGTGTGGTGTCTCTAAAACTCGAAGTTTTCAGTTTCATGAAGAAGAAACGAGTTTACTGAGGTGAATTTCAACATCTACCAGAAGAACAGTACAGTACTGACTGTGAGCCTTACACATCCAAATGAAATCGGTTATACTCTCCAGGCATGCAACAAACGTTATTTAGCTGTCCGGTGCTCATTCTTTTCAGCAAGGAATTCGTCGTATCCTCGGAATAGTACGTTACCCCAGCCTCCTATTATGTCATACGCTTTAAACAGTCTAAACAGTGCCTTGCTATTAGGCGATAGGTCAGCCCGATAGAAAGCATGATCCTAAGATCAATTCAGTTCGTTCACCGTTCATGCCCATCTACGGCAGTGAGTCGTGGACAATGACTGAAAACTTCGATTCCTGGTACAAGCGGCTGAAACAGGCTTTCTAAGACGAGTGGTTAGTGCTACACGTATCAACATGGTCCAGAGTACAGAAATCCGCAAAAGCCTTAGTGTACAGCCGCGGCTTATTCAGATTCGTTCGTTTAAGCACGTGTTACAAACGCCAGAAGGAAAGAACGTGAAGAAGCTACTATTTCTTGTCCACCCGACCGCGAAGGCCCGGTAAATAGCCAAGATTAACCTGGTGCAAATATATGGAAGAAGAATGTTCCGGACTCCAGGTGACTTCTGCCGAAACTCAGACTCTGGCAAAAAATCGGGAACGTTGAAAGCACTGCGTGATGCGTTTGCCTCAGCAACCCAAAAGAAGAAATAGTTATGGATGATGAAGATATTTTTCATCGAATTAATTAAAATTCCAAAAAATCTAAATATTAGGTTTCCATACCGAGGTGATATATGACTGAGTTCACATTTATTAACTGGCTACTAAGATCGTCTAGATGTTTTCCATTCTGTTACAACAGCATCATAAAAAGCAAAGAGATTTAGCGATAATCATTTATTGCTAAGATATACGAATCAACAGGCTTTAAGCAAGGTTGAAACAGATGCGCGTACAACCATAATAACATTACAAACCACCACGAAAAAATCGAACCGAACATATTGTGAATGATCCTACCGTACATTTCCTTGTCTTGTGATTCATCTTCTGCACACCTGATGAAAGTCTGGTAGTTCCTATCTACCATAACGGTAAACTGGACTTGACTTGATAAGAAAATGTTACATGACAGATATGAATATTTTAACAACCGTGTCAAAGTCAGTAGTATCTGAAACTCTTATGTCTTCACGATGATGAAGCAAGTTTAACATGGAGGAAATGAATGATGGTCTGAAGAATTTTGTGCGGTTTTATATGTTGACAAATTTAGAACGAGTGAGGTTCTGCGAACGCCAGCTGTGAGGAGATGCTCTAAATACAGTAATGTGGCAAAGACGGAAATAAGCCGGTTACTGCGAAGATGACTAGAACGGTTGCGAGTTCGTTCTGAGTAATGTTACGGACGCGACCACATAGCTTTAGAACTAAAGAGCAACGAAAATTGCCGGATCAGCACAGAGACACGAAGGAAGATCATTAGCATAAATAGAGTTTATAACTTGTGCAGGAACTCCAAGCCGACGAAGTCTTCTCAGAGTGAAAAACGAGACTATAGAAGTTTACTACTTTGGATGAGTACGTTACCCTACCCTACCCACGAACATTACCCAGCTCAGCATTATATCGCCTGCCGGTTTCACGCCTTCGCGATCGGCTTTTACGGCTATTGAGACAACCATAAGGAATACAGCCAACCTGCTTTGTACTGACGAATGATTTGACGTTCTCTAGAAACTGGAACAAACTCCCGTTGATTCTCTAACGACCATTACGATCAATGTGAAATTATTAAGCTCATTAACTTTATCAATTCAATAAACCACTGTTTAACCTACTTTGCTTCACCAGCACCTTCCAATCTAACAACTATGCGACATGAGATCAACGTCAGATGTGGGGAAAAGTGGCAATTTACCAAGAAATCCACCACTTTACAGGTAAAACATTACGAGGGAACGGTTCCGAATATGAATATGACGTTGGTATACTGGAAATTTGAACGGAGAAGGAAAATGGATCTGTTACCGATGAGGAATCTTTGGTTTTCAGCGAAAACGATAAGCAGAGACGCACGGACATCACAAATCTTAATCTGCTTGCAGGTCTGCAAGCATGCTAAAGATGATGATAACAAAAAACAACAACAAAAATAACATAATTATATCAAATCGATACATCCGGAAATGAAGTAATTTATTCATGTCTGAAAGCAGCACAAAAGTGGTTTTCACAAAAGAGTCAGTCCACATAAGATGGCAGCTGGCGTTCCTACAGAAACAGCGGTTGTGAAGCTGCTGTTACTTGTTATCTGAGCATGTACGTTTGAGAGTAACAACGCCTGAATGGCGGAATTGCCTAAACTTATGATGAATGACGTTAGAAATGACATTTCAGACTAACATTAAGCAAAGCCAAATGTCCTTGGCAGACATTAGCACCGACTGAAGACTGGCTGCCCCTCCCATAACACACAAGAAGAAAGCGGCTATGGTCATTCACTGGACGGATTGAATGCTACAAGTTGTATATATTTAAAATATTTTTATGGCGGTGGCAGTGGTTAAGAGGTCGGCTTAGAACTCCGAAAGTGCCGGGTTTGAATCTGCTCAAGTTACAATCTTTGTCTTCACCGCGATATTACGAGAGTAAGGAATTAACTAAAAGAATATTAGGTACAGCACGATAATCGGATCTGTTCACTCCAGAATAGAAGAAGTGTACTATCCGATCAAAGCAATTCTTGTGGCTGTAATTTGCCTTGACCCACCTGACAGCTTATTATCCAGTGTAAAACTCCAGCATAAAAAATGTAATTATCCAACTTATAATCCATATTATGCAAATTATTCCATTATGTAATTATTAGCGACAAAATAACAACAACAAAATCTCCAGGAGCGTTGTTCACCAATGCAAAAAAATTTTTTGATTGCCGTCGAAACGCGATCATTAATAACTTCAATTTTACAAACAGCTAAATTGTTAAACAGTCATTCAATGCCAAACGGCCAGATTATTAAATATAATGAAAACGCTTCAAATAATAAGGCAAAACAGGCTGCAGGTAAAACTCTGAAGCTCTTAAAATATTTACCTATCTCGGATAATTGTGAGCAGCTCTCTGATCTGGTCGTTTCGGGTTATGAGCTTCACATTGTCAAAAGAAACAATTTCGACATCGGCAGCCATCGCGAATAGTGAGACTGAGAAGACAGTAAATCTAAAAAGATGCTCACGTACAGGCGCGAATATTTAAAATCCTTTTCAGCAACGCAACCGACTAAGGACGAATATAAAAGTTAATAATCAAGCAAATAATCAGTCAGTGATTTATAGGCTGATAGAGAATTAGTAAATCATCAGTAAATTTGCAAATTATCTGAACTATTGAACATATTCTGGCAGAATCCCGGTCAAAACAGTGTTCGCTCGATGTTATTGCTGAACTACGAGAGTATGGAGGAAGCAATGACAAGATCAGCCACTAGAGTAGATCTTGCACAAAGCTTAAGCATAGCTACAACACCCTCAAACTACAATAGGAAGTGAATAGTAGGTGATCGTTCATAAGTCAAGCTCAATTTTATTTCATGTTTGTGCACGCATACTCCATAAAGGATTTCGTGGTACGCTCCTAATTTATTCCTCGTCGGCCAGAAATGCCTCTTGTAGTTTTTAAGATTATATTTACATCTAGATTTTCATTAAGGTGCGTGTTCCACTGTTTTATTTTCACGTGTTGGAAGTTGTCGTTTCGTCAAGCCGTCATATAAAAATATAGCCTACCTGAGATTCATCATGATCGGTTATCCTAGAAATTTTGTATCTTTATGGTAAGTGCCCTTCATTGCGCTGATTGATGAAAATTTCTCATCAACAACAGGTCTCCAGTGAGTTGTCTTCGCTACATCATCTGATTACTTCCGATTTTGCGACTGATTTGCATTTTCTTCCATGCAGCTATAAATGATAAGCCAGCCGCGCTTGAGTGCATCACTGGAAATGATCGAATCGTCTATCACTTAAGTGATATATCTGCTATTCCAACTTGTCATAAAAAGTTATCATTCCCCATTGGACTGCCTTATTACATCTTCAGCAGTAGCATTAAAGCATCGTTTGAGGCTGCACAATTGCTCTTCGTGCGCACTTGTAAGCTCAGCCGTTTCCAGTCAGAACAAACAAGTCTAACAAGGAAGCGCAAAGTTCTGATCTTTGTGCTATCTTTATCACCCTTCCAGACCAAACGTTTTACAAATTTTCGAAAATGAAAGAAGCCGGCGTGGTTCTGCCCTTTAGACTTTAAACATGGACTTCATCATGACGGAAATCGTGGTTAAACGATATTTAAATTGTGTACTTCTTTGATGATATTGAGTCTGGCCATTATCGTTTCTGCTTTTTAATCAACCTGTCTTAGCAAAATTATCTTGGTAATGTAAGTACTGATACCTGCTTCTGTTGCAATCATGCACAGTGCTCCAGTCAACATGTGAAGACCTTCTTCGCCGTCGCCTACGAAAGCGATGCCATCATCTAGGTAAAGTTTTCTTTCTTTCTGAATCGATTGTTATCAATACAATTCTGTCGCCATCAGCCCTAAATCTTAAGGAAATGCGGGAACACTTAGGGACTATGACAAACCTCCTGTCAAATGCAGCTACCTGCCCATCAGGGCATTGACGCCGTAGAGAATCATGTCGGCTCGGTCGCCGTCAGGGATAAAAAAACGCTGCGCAGATTGGTTGGAAACTGATGCAGACTGCAAAATATTCGCAAGCAAAATTTACTTCACGCCTTCCTGAGGCTGGGCGTGATATCGCAGCGATGGTCTAAGCAAAACTCAGCATATTCATCGCAGCCCGTTTTTATACGCGAAGGTGAAAAACACATCAGATACGGTTCCGCGTTGCGTATAATGGGAACTCATAGTCAGAAATTGAAAACATCTTTTGATGAAGAAAAATCAGAAATTAATTAATGGGGCACGGTGCCAATGACATGGAGTTAGACTCTAGTCATCGAAATACGAAAACGATGCAATTCTGAACTCTTGCGGAAGAAATCCTTTCTTGTCAGGTGTCGACTCCACGATCCACGCTCACGATGGTTGTCTCAAACCCGGCCAACATAGTCCTTGTATGGAAGCCTTCCAGCTGAATAGTGGCAGTTGTCTTAAGTACTTCGCAGTAGGCGAAAGCTACTTTCCTCATAGGTCTAAGAAAATACGCGTCTTTACTTGATGTAGTAGATCGTACTCTGAACGATGTACTGGATAAGGAGTCCATAAATCTGACAGGCGACGTTTTCAGCTTTTGTTTTGAATCCGGTCTGTAGGTTAAACTTCCCTCTGTTATCTGTCGTGAATCGGCTGTTAAAGATGTGATCGTCAGGAAACTGTCCATACGCAATACGTCCAATAACAATGATGCCTGCCACGATAAAATATCCTGAAAGTCTTGTCCTTCTTCTACCTGAGAGGAAAGTGACTTCTTCACTTGTTCCTTGCCAATTTGCCCACCGTCCAAAACGGGAACTGACTGCGCTATTGTCTGTCCAACTCATGAAATTCGGCAAGAGACAAAGGCGGAAGAATAATCATAACAGTGTTCTCAGGCTATCATCAGCATTAAATGCCATTCGAAGCGATAGGCTTTTACTGAAATTCGCTGATCCTTATTTTAATCGGTGATTAGTCAGCTTGCTGGCAAATTATTTTTCCCGTTTACGCAAACCCATAAAACTCAATGGGAAGAACTCTAGCGCATTGTCGAACAACCTTGAACTAGTTGCAGACTCTACCCCGTCTTCTCTATTACTTAACACCTATATCAATGACTGTGCTGTCAGCTAGCCATTGAAATGTATAAAATGCGCCGACGATGCAGCAGTTATTGGTTGCCTAAAATCGACTACAGATTGGGTTACTTATGAGAATGGCATCCTTTCTGTATGTCAGTCATTTCACTTCTCATAAACGACTCCTTAACACTAGCAAAACACACGAATCGCATTGGGTCATGGACGGCATTAGAAGCTAGGCACTCATAGACCTCTATTCACGTGCCTTTGTCCTTCATAATGATGGAATTAAGCAGGAAGTCAAACATCTAGCCGTAATCCTTTATGCCGACTTCACAACAGTGACTTGTTGCTACCAGGCAGTGTTTTGCGCATAGAAGATCAGAAACCTGAAGGCACCGCAAGAACCACCTAACCTTTGTCTGCTTGTGCAGGCTATTACTGTACACATATACCTATGCAATTGTTTTTCCCAGGCTGTTAGCTTACGATTATAAGGCAATGTCTTACGTCAGTCTCTAAGCTTTGTCTGAAGGTTAAACGGCTTACCGCCAAACGACATGGCATTGCATGCCGTAGAATGAGCGTTTGCAACGCGAATTTGCATGAGAAGCAACGTACCATACCTACTACACATTGGCCTCGAAAGTGTTCTCTTTCACAGTACGTTCAAGCGTTCAGAGTTTATCAGCGAAGATCGCGTCATTCATCCAATTCCTAACATGCATTTCCACTCAGCTGCTCGCCGTTGGCTGAGTTGCTCGTTTAATTTGCTTATGCAAAGTGCAGCATAGATTTGTTCCCATGCTTCGCGCTGCCACAGATTTGTCATGTCCTTTTGCTGATTTCATGTTAAATTACTGTCCTATGAAATCACAAAATCCAGCTTAATTTCTACTTCTTTCTTCCTGTGATATTTCCTTCATTTTCATATATGATTTATAATGCTCTGTTTATTTTATCGCATGTGGAAAAACGGTGTTCATGGATCGTGCCATTCAAGCAGTAAAATCTTAGTCTTAAGGTTTATGCGTGAAAGAACACCGCAAAGTGGAAACTGGGACTCCTAAATCTGAGCGACCTTATCAACAATAACGCATGACGTCTTTGACTTTCTTTGCAAACAACGGACTGTCTTCTACGAACACTTTCTTCGAGTATCGAAACGTGCATAAATTTAAGTTTGATAGGAAAGCTTGTGCATAGAAGTTTACATTCGATTTCGCAGCTGTAGTGTCTGTTTTAACGTTTCTGTTATGGGTGTCAGCATCAAAGGAGCTGCAGAGGCTCGGCCCACACCATAACTTAATCGCTCATGCGCCAGAAAACTATCGCAAGTATCAGTTAGGTATCATCAGATCACTTCATCTGAGTGTTAAATGAGAAGAGAACTGTATTTACAAACACAAGGCAGAGCTCGGGAGCAGATCTTCAGACATTATTGAGTTGATAAGCAATGTTCAGGCAGTTTTTCTTCACCATTGATACTTTTAGAATATGTCTATCTTTGATACTACACGGCGGCATATTAAAAAGCTATAAGAGATAGGCATCGAACTTCGTAGTAGCTGGGTTCGATTTTTGCGGACGTAAATCACTGCCATAACCGCACATTCCCTCTAGCAAGGATTCTGTCACGCGTTGCATGGGAACTTGTTTGCTCATTTGTTAAATCGTTAGACTTAAAACGCAGAAATCCACAATTCCAGTCCGTTTTGGAGTCAATCACCTTAATTCTTTTTAAAATTGACAACTAGGCATAACTCGATGGGAGAGAAAAGGTAGGCAACACATTACGAATATCATGTAGTTACTCATACTCTGATATTAAAACAGGGCACTTCTGGATGATGCCACAGAAATGGAAATCCGTGAAATATCATTAAAATCGTAAGAAAAAAATCACTGCAACCGTTAAATCAGGCAAGTGTAAGAAACACCTACTTATAAACTGTTAGAAACATTTTTTCCATTCCTACTTTTAAATAAAGTATGCGCAGCATCCACTTTTGTTCATATCAAAGTGGAGTGAGATTTAAAACGTAGGGCCTAAACTTGACCGAAAAAGAATTTAATTATTCAGCAAAAGTAGGGAAGACTCTATGAAAGCGGTGTACATTCGCAAAATGTGAAATTGAATGCGAAGAAAGTATCAGAAAACAAATTAACCCGCGTAGAAATCGGCATATAATTGCGAGAAATAAAAATAAATATACTAAGTGCTATACTCCGCATTGTAGCTGTGCTAAAATCAGCCGAATGTATTTCTGTTTGCGATATTCACTATACCCAATATTCTTGTATATGAACTTGAGAGAACAATGTCAAATTGAATAAGTCCACACGGTACTGTTAAGAAAACTCATTTTCAACATAACTGATCATGAGACTAAAATTATAATATATGTACACTTCTGAATCAAGTATTCTTTAGAAAGCTTTCCCCATGTTAAAGATTTCGGTGCTATACTCTCCAGTATAACAAGTTTTGAATACGTTTAACTGTTCCCCGAAGAAGCAGTCTCTCAAAATATAACCTGCGGATCTAATAGAAAGGTGAACCATTTGGTTTGCCCGGACATTGTCATACTAACAAAGTTTAGGAGATTACTTAAGCGGAACTCAAGAAATGGCCTTTCGACCAGGAAGTAAGTCACATTAAAATTTAAATATCTTTTCTCTGTGAGATTCCTGCTATTTTGTTTTTCTCTTCGTTGTGCGTAGCGAGGGCACCCTTGGGTCACGGTTTTTGAGGTTCGGATGCGGCCTGTGGATTTACGGCACTGGTTCGAAAATGGTCAGTACGGTATTTGAAAGTGTAAAGAGATCGTCATAATATCCGGGTTGAACACCGTCATGAATGAAGGACCAGTCATAAATGGACTTTGAATGAGCTTTGAGGGTTTGTTAGCCGATTCGTTAACCGGAAGGTGGTACTGCGAGGGATGGCTTTCATTGTAACGATTTGAAACGCCGTCTGACGGATTCAAATTCGTCTCCGACTTTGAAACAAACTGCAATGCTGTTTTGGAAGCGGAGTATTTTCATCTAGCCAGAAGTCAGAAAAAACGGAGACGTCGAAGAATGCGCGTATTTGCGTTGATGGCTGTTCACGGCGAAGTGGGGCCGATTTCAGTGAAGTTGACCGGACGGGAAAAACTTGCTTGGGAAGAAGTACAAAGTGTATAGCATTGCGATGGTCCTCTGTTGGATCCTCCAAAAGAATTTTATCTTTAACCGTCATCATAATAACTAGCCAAACGAGTTGCATATCCGGCCATCGATGGAATGCTCATCATTCCCAGCCATAGCTGAGAGGCAATGATTTGTTTCTTCGTCGTTAGGACACTACTGCCTCTTGTTCCCCCTTAACGGCCTCTATCGATCTTCTGCATCCTTTATTATATATCTTTCCTCCTTCCCTCCGTCCAATCGCGGGACACCATTGTCACGTGACGATAGAGTACCTCAGTCATGGTGAGTGACGACGCGCCACGAAGTTTTGGTCGGCGAAACGACGAGCGAGGCACGCTGCGAATGATCGTCGGACGGACAAACGGTAGAGTAGAAAGACGAGTGATGGGGAGGCGGGGGCGGACTTGTTTATATTGAATTTTCGAATCGATTGGTTCTTCTTCTTCTGGCCGACCGACCGACCTACCTACCGACATGCAGCAGCAGCTGTCATCGACGCCTCTTACCTCGAAAACCTCAGCTGTTGCCGGCGACTTTGACGAATGCATTGCTCTGCGACCGCGCGGTGCTCTCACTCACCCGGCTTTGTGGCTGGCGATTTCTCGCCTCTCCTCGTTCCACCAAACATTTGACTCGCGAGGCTCGTTTTTGAGGCAATCATTCCAATTAAGCGGGATGGACGGGCGGAG
>UZAM01007459.1:22517-34746 GCA_900618415.1 Soboliphyme baturini
CATGTAATGTACATTCACCTTTGCTGTTCAACATTGTTCTCCATTTTCTTCTCTGAAACGGTGTTGACCCTGACAAAGACAGACGTCTTATTCTAGACTGAAGACTTGTTGCTATGGAATACGCAATCGATATTGTCCTGGTGACTAGTACAAGGTTCGTGCTCTTTCACCTGACATGTATCAGATAAGATGCTGCAAAAGCTGGTCGTTCCTTAACGTACGGTATAGCTGATCTACCAGTGGAACAGGGAGGTGAAGATCTTCATGAGATTGACCAGTTTAAGTGCATCTCGGCTACAGCGATGGCTGGTACTACGTTCAGAGTTAAATAGGATGATCGCCGTATCCTCGAGTACGTTTCGATCGAAACTTCTCATATATTTGCGCTGATAAGAGAGTTACACTTTCCACGAAAATCCACCTGTACCTTACCTCTATCACGTCATTATTGCTGTACGGCATGACGACGGTTGTTCTAACGTACGGAAAGAATCGATGGTTGAACTGCAGGCAGAAGCGTTGGCATCGATTCGTAATGATCGTTAAATGGCACGACTACCTGAGGAATGAGCCACTCGGCGCTCTTATGAGACAACGAGAATTCCAACTATGAAGATCAATGCCTTTTTGTTTCATCTACAACGATAGTTGCCACATCGGTGGCAGAATATTCTTGTTTATATGTTTGGGGCTGAGAGTTAACAGGTAACGACTGTCCTTTTGGCGTCTATGGTCAGAAGCCACAGACATTCGTTTTATACTTTTTTTCAGCAACGACGTGTATACTTTTTCTAAAATCTGTATCTCTGCCGTCGTTTCCATTATTCACCTGTTAAAACCGTTGTTTCTTGTTTTTTATCTTGTAGTTTTTTTTCTAAATTTTTTGTACGAGTCCTTGTCTTTTAATCTTGGAAGACCGTATCTCGTGCAGAAAAATGTTTGTAAACAAACAGTTGTATTTTATGTGAAGATAATTATGTTTCTTGAAAGTTAAATGCCTAATTTCAAGGGTACTAAAAGAGTTTTGCAGCTGTCGGATAAATGCAGATCATATTGTAGAGCGTTTATTTGCCTCTAGAGATGTAGATGTTATAGTGTTTTTTGCTCTTTAAATAGGCTAAATGGTACTCTCTTTAAATGTGCTAAATGGTGTCATTCAGTCGATGTTTGGCGATCTGAGCTCACGAACCGTGGTCTGTTAAAGAATGCTGGACTGAAGCATCTGTTTGCTGCTAGCTTTTAAGTTACTCATAATTTTACGATGGTAGTTAAAGTTACAAGTTAGATGAAACAATTTGTGTCTTTCATGTAAATTCGTTTCATATAAGCCTCTGTTGTATATATTGTATTTTTTTACGTTTCCGATTCCATTCAGGTTTAATATCTTTTACTAAGGTGATACAAGTAAATTTGCACACGCAAGGGCTTTCATGAGCTTTTCTCACAAGTTTTCCTGTACATTTTAGACGTGTTTTATGTTTTACCTTATGTTTTCGTAATGATGAAATGTAATTCAGATTTTGGCACCGACTGCAATCAGTTAGTACAGATGCTTTGGAAAGACGCTTTTCCAATGCAGATGATGAAATTTCACTGAATAGTACATTATCTTATGATTAATGTGGTAATAGTGAACCATATTAAACCTCTTTTTACAAGTTAACTAATAAACTGTTATTTGTCATGTCGTAGATGGGCATTTATGGCATGATAAGATGATATGATAAGAAATGATCGTCAGTCATCATCCCCAAAATCAGTTCGACGATGTGCTATTGTGAAGAAAGAGAGGTGAAAGTAGTCCATGATTTGTTGAATGTAGAGGGTTGCAACCACGCAGTGCATTTGAAGTGGTTTAGAAGGTGTTGCGACCTGATCGCGATCTTCACGTAGAGTTAATGACCTGGCAAGTAGTTTCAGTCGGTCACAAATTCGTCCCCTTAGTTGTCTTTATTCGACAGTATATCATGAAAGTTGGATAGAATGAGTTGTTTGTTTTCTGTGTCAAGGCTGGTGTGGCAGGGACTCGAAATAATATATTGGGCTGGAGGAGGGGGACAAATACGATTCGTTCAACTAAAGTAGAGATAGACTCATTTAACATTAGTGTTCATAAGAATGTAGATATTTTTTCCTCATTTTTCTGCTGACTGTATTTGTTTTGAACTCTCCTAGTGCCTGTCTTGCCGTGATGCCGTTGTTTTGTTCCTTGCGTCCTTAAGACTGCGAATACTTGTTCACCTGCGTATCTTCTCGTAATGAACGTTTTAATAATTTAAGGCTATTTTGAACCGGTTCCGGTTCAAACGTGTTTCCTCCGTCGACAAAACGAAACAAAGGTCTGTCGCACCTTTTGTTTCGTTTCTTCTCTTCCAAATGCCATTGCTTTCCGGTGGCGAAAAATTTTTCTCCGACCTTCTGATCGTTTCGTTAGCTCGCACTGTGTTTGAATGAGTGATATTCGTGTGAGCCATTGGCGATCTTCAATTTGGCCTTCTAAACTGATCAATCGCCACCCACTTGTGCGAATTTAACCCAGGTTCTACCATTGATTCGTAGTTAAAGTGTAGCTTTACTGACATTAATAAAGGACGTAGGGACTACTACGAAATTACTCACTTTGGGGAGGGGTTGTGTGTTGATTGCGGATAGGGGAGGGGGCTTGGCGCACTAGATGTATATCTTGCACTTTAAATTTGCAGGTTTTAAATTTCATCGTGTTTTAAAATGTTCTGCTGTAATGCGGATTATGTTGAGGAACTAAATTTACTCCAACGTACTTCGGCGCAGCCGACAAAAACGAAGCGAGATGTTGACATTAACATTGACTAATAATACGACTGCATGGCGTCTGTACAAATCAAGGCTGAGCTTGACCGTTTTCAACCGTACGCAGCCAAACAGCCGCTATATTAGTAAAGCCTTTGAAGAATTCTGGTACGGGCGAAACATTGCGCTCTCGTGCCATCCTGCTATTATTGTTCTTGTTGGTGCTTCCATCAGTGCTTTAGTTGGCTCCAGTTATTGCTGATTTCACCTGATAAGCCGAAATTCAGCAAATTTTGCTTCCGTTATTTTTTATATACTTTGTGTATAACGAAGACTTCAACATAGGCTCTGGCCGTGTCTCAGCAGATTTCAACTTGTCCGATTCTTTTCCCGTACCTTCCAGAGATCATGATGGCGTTACGTGTAATGGACGTGATATTGTCTAGAGAACGCCTCAGCATATGTCTTAGGCAATGAAGAAGCCGTTGTTTCAGGATAGTTCAGAGTGAACGACTGAATGATGCTGCAAAGTACACGGTTTATGATGTTAGATAATACATGGTCGATGAATCGTATCCACGAAATGATTTATAAACACCAGCGGTCCAGGAATTTGGATTCCTCACGTCTTCGACCCTCAGTGCTCTCTTGTAACAGCCAGAAGGAAGTTTACAGGGAATGGCGGCTTGCAGATCACAACATTTGGTCTTTAGACTGATCTTCGCCGTTGTTTACACATCGGATTGCAAAGATGGATGAATTCCAGCCGTTTTTTGTGAGCCGTAATTTCATGTCCAGACTGCCCAGTGGAAAATATGGAAGAGTTAAGGTATTTAAACGCGGTAACTTCTTCGAAGGAAGTGGTACACAGAAAAATGGGATTTTTATGTTGTTACAGAATCTGCTGGGAGAATGTTTCGTTTTCCGTACGTTGATGTATTTTGTCACTGATATAGCAACCTAATGGGTTCGCCTAAGGCATATTCGTCATCGTCATTGTTCGATGAAATAATAACGTGATGGGCATAGTCAAGATCGTTGATGTAGTATATTTAACTTCGATCAGCGCTAATTTTTGCTTGGATATCGGCGATATTCTTCTGATGCTCTTCTTATGATCCAGGCAATGACAGATTTAAATACAAGAATACAGAGGAGGTAGCCGTGACCGATGCCTGATGTAACGCCAAGAGAATGTTACCTCATACGTACAGGCAGTTGCTCGCGTCCCTCTTATAATATTGCTTATTGAAATTCTCTGAATTTTTGGGAACACAATTCATTTGTATAATGTTCGACAGGAAATCTCGATGGTCATAAACCGAACGCTGTCGAGAACTTTGAAGCACAAAGCTGTGCGGTAATTGTGAGCTCCCGGAAAATAGACGGAATGGTGTTCTAACATGTCTGCAGTGTAACTTTAACTGTAACTGTAAATTTTATGATTCACCCTCTTTCATTGCGGAAACCAGCCTAATTTCGTCTATACATTTGTCACAGGTAACTTGAAAACTTAAATAGCAACACGACGAATATTTTTCCAGCCTTGTCAGTCAGACTTTGTAAATCAAACAGAATAATTTTTACCGACTGTTTTGTCACTGTTTTTTGAAGAATGGGAGCAACATCGCGTTACTACGATTTTGTTGTTCATACCAAATATGACAGAAACAGTTGTTGCAATTGGTCGGTGATTTCTGGCACTGGCTTTTCTGATTCGTACGTGATTCAGCTCTCCTGTCAGCTTCTTCATTAACGACTGTACTTCGATTGAGCGACTGCAAAATTGCGTGTATGTAGGCACACAGGGATTGCGTACTTATTTCTCTCTTACCGAAAGCCTGCCTTGCTGTTAAGTCGCCTGTGCCAACGAACAGGTCACGTCTGGAACTGTTGTCCATCAGAGTTTGTAAACCAGCGTGCATCAGACCCAACCACGTACAGAGCGATAATGGGAATAGGGTAGATACAGTTACTCCTTGACACGTGTGAACCGCTTCACCACGTCACGTCAGTTGATTGACTGGAACAGCGAGACAGCAGCATGCGCGTTATCGTACAGTATTTTGGCCACACCGCGTTTACCTCACTTTTTCGTAAGGCCATTATCGTTTAGGCAGTATTAGTGAATTTGCCTCGACCGACAGACACTGACAGACTTTACCTTATAATGGTTCAAGGTACGGTCAGCGATCGATTCGCTTCCGGATTCTGGTAACACGCATATCACAATAGGCAATCGAAGTAATTGAGGTTGCTGCGCGCGCTTGAGTCGTTTTCTCCTGTTTTTGTACTATTCGCTCGGGTAGTCGCCGGACTGTTGTCATCTTTAGACATTTGGACGTCGCTTTGCTCCAAAGAAATTCTTTTTTAGCCATTGACTTTCCCAAATTTAATTGTAAGCCAGTAATTTTATTCATCGCCTTATTACTGGCGGTTCATGCCTCATTATTCTCGCCTCTTCGTCTTATTTTCATGCAGCTATATATGGTCATCGTTTTATAAATAAAGGATTTTCCGGATCCGTCCCAAGACACGTTATCAAAACATCATTTATTGCATATTGATGACGGTTTATTTGTCGCCGCTCAGTTCCTTATCTGGAGGGTCGTTGCCTTATCTGACCTGCTAGATGACCCGCATTTAGTTTGACTGGCATAAATCTGTTTGCAGTTCATTGAAGGACCTCAACGTCGGTTTGTAAGTATTTAATGGTCTGCTGATGGGGACGGTTCAGGATATTAAGTCGACTGTTTTCTAATCAGTAAACAGCAGAAGCTCCGTTAGCATAGGAAAATTTTTTTCCCACGGTAGATGTGTTTCTGGAACTAGTACGTGCGAGTTTCTTTTTCAGCGACATCGAGTGAAAAACCGAATACTTGATATATAATTCATTGCGAACCGTCAGTGCTCGAGGAGTTTGGATGTTGTGCTAAAAGCTTGACAAGTGCCTGCAAAATGCATATGATACAGGATCAGAGGAATTTCTCGGCTTCGACTTGAACTGGTAGACTGATCTTCAGTAGGAAAGAAAAGGGAAAGTAAATTATAACCTTAGGGATTCTGCTCTCAGGTGTGCTTCTACTGAAGCGAAGCGTTTTTTCTACCGTTCGTTTCATTGAACTTATGATAAAGTGCATACTTCCTTGCTGTGCTGTGAGTCAGTAACCTCCCTTTTCATAACCATTGTCTAAGAAGTGCAACACACAGCGTTTTGTTTCCGTGTGCGAAACAACGGTACTCGTTTATGTCATTCACACAGATGACTGACTAGAAGACTGATCAATTGATCGTGACCTGAACCCATAAATATTCGACTGCAAGTCCGATGCTCTACCGATCTCTGATATTCCATCTCTGTTAGTCGTTTTTGTTTCAAGCAGCTGCAGTTATACTTCACAGTTAAATCCAGTAGAAATCTCATCGTAACAACTGTGGTGTTTTCGGCCGTCCGTTTGAAACACACTTACTTCCCTTTCGTTAAAGTCCAAAAGTCTAGCGGTTGCGTTGCTCTCCGACTTTCGTCGCAAGCCAAGAACCCGACCAAGAACATGAACACGTTTCCGACGAAAGGCAACAGGAAATGTCGAGTGTCTGTTTACTGACTGCTGGCTGCTGGCAATGGCCGCTGGCTGGCTCGCGCCACATCTCTGCACAACTGCTACCACTTGTGAAAAAGTTGCTTGCATTTTTGACGAATGATCGAAAAAGTTTTGCTTTTTCAGGTTTAAGTGCTGAGGGCAAGTGCTTCGACGTGTGATGTCGAACCATGAGGTCTCCAACGGTTTCAAAACCTTGCTTACATCATACATGCATCTTAGATACTTTCTAGTTTTTTCTTTTGGTGCTTTTCTGTTCCGCGTTTGCGTTCCGACGCGAATGAGTGATATCTGCAGGGCCAGGTATAATGAAAATGAATTAATTACCCTTGCCGTGCAATGGACTTTTCAATTATTTTAATACAACGATAGCTTAGATTGGCATTTATTCATCTGATAACTCAATAAATAAAATGGTCGAGAATGGTATGGTAGGAAAGGGGAGGGGATAGTTTGCCGCTGCTAACTTGTAATGTCTCATCAAAGAGCTCGAAGCTTCGACACGCAGAGCAGCAAAATAGAACGATTATTGTACTTGTGATCGTAGACGTTGCATTTTTAGAATTCAGTCTGTTATGCGCTTATTTTTCCATAATGGCAACCATTTATTTCTTCGGAGCGTTGGATTTTGTTTGATGAACATTTTGCTTGCTATCTTGTCATGCTGCTAACCGTTGAATAGAACAAATATCCGTTTTCTTGTATTAGATAGCAGTGTGTTGTGATATGTCGTACAGACGATAGCATAATTTTATCGATGTCCTAATAATTTTGCGCAAAATCTATTCTTTTTTATGAGCAAGACAAAATAAAATCCTTTTTAATAACATGTTTTAGCTTATTTGTATTTCAGTTTTGTTGTAATTTGTAGTTGTTTATCCCGTGTGAGATTTATTTCTCTACGATTTAAAGCAAACTTTATTCAATAAGTAAGCGAGCATCGTTGCAATATTTTTTTATTGCACTGTTTTATTTACATTATTTTTTAATGTTTGTTTATTACATGTCAGCTGTGATTGTCCACAGTAAATTATGTTGTTGAATGTTGCCAGTGCGAGTGTGTTGCACCCAGTACCTTACAGTGAGCTGTGTACAACGTTTTCCTATCGTTCAACAATTGCTGATACCCTGTTTACTCGGCAGAAGCCGTAAAATAAAGGTGTTTCATATTGTGTTAGTATGAAACAGTCATTGCATGAGTTGTTCCCCCCCCCCCAACACTGCACCGCTCCCATGCTTTTAGTCGCAGGCTAGGATCATTTAAACAGGTCACGGCGCTCCATGGTGTTTAAACGCTCACAGTGATAATAGCTACCCGAAACCATGGGCATTTTATTTTGTTCTGTATCTGTATTTGTCAACGGATAGGGTCAGTTTTGTTGACGTTCGATCAAACTCAACGGGTCAGTGATATAGTATATTCGTCGTATGCGTCGTTTTGTAAGATAATATGTTCCGGCGGCGGATTCCGAGAACTGCCATTCTTGGAGGCTATCCCAAGGTATTTTATTATATTTTGTTGTTTTCAGTATCCTACAATACCAGTACAGTGTTTATAATAATCATCAGCATTTTTTGGTCCACTACTGGATGAAGGCATCTGCAAGACTCTGTCATGAACTTTTGTATCCGTATCCTGCTGTTCTTTTCCATATCGACCCAACGAATTTATTCCTCTCATCCTGCCATCGAAATTGAGATCTTCCTAACGGCCGGTTACTCTCTCTTGGAACCCGGTCTAATGTCTGTCTGATCCAGCAGTGGTGCACTCTTCTCACAACATTTGCTGCAATTTGCCAGTGTAACTTCTTCACTCGTCCAGTGACATCGCAGGCTGTTGTTTGTCCTCTTGTTTATTCGTTCGTCTTTCTCTTTTTCTTGTTTTTGCCAAAATACATTTTTCCATACTGCGTTGCGTAGTCTCTCATTGTTTATTTACGAATAGTTTTTTAGGCTTAGGGTCCTTGTTTTGTGTCCATAGGCTAGCGCTGAGAGCACAAACGCTGGTCGAATATAATCCGTTTCAAGTAAAAAGGCTGTTTTCAAAATAGGAACATTTTCAGTCTCTGAAAAGTGCTCCATGCCATTTTTATTCTTCTATTGATCTTACTTGGTTCTGCGTTGTTCGTTGCATTGTACCTCCTAAATCATGAGCCTGTATTCATTTTAACGGGTCGCGCGATCGTGTAATTGTTAAACGTGACCAGAGTCTGATTTAAGTTCACATTTTCAGTCTTGTTTTGATGTTTTTATTGGAGTTCTTCTGCTGAATCATGTTAAACATACAATGTCAGTATTTTATTTGAACGTTGAATTTTGTGTGTACTTTTCTATTTTCATCTCTACCACTTTTGTCCGTTTAGTTTATGTAGTGTTGCAGAATGTAATTTGTACTTTCATGGATGAAAATTACGAAAAGGGTGCTCATCGAAGATGATAGCTTCGTGTAAGCAACGAGGCAATGTAGTATTTTTTGTTGTAGTGTATTTTCTTTTCTTTATGTACGATGCTTTCTCGCATAGTTAGTGTTTTCTTGAATGCAGTTTATACCAATAGAGTATGTTACAGTAATGGATGTAATGTAGGGTCGAAACAGTGCAAAATTTTTTCTTTTACTGTATTGCGTTGTCTTTTGATCTTGGCCACTTCTTTTTTTATATGTAAATTATATTTCTTCGCTTGTAGTTTTGTACTGTTTCATTTTTTCCGCAAATTATCTCTTGTTTTTCTGCCCGTTCTGTTAGCTGCTATTGTGGCCTGTAATTTTTTTATATAGAACTTGAAGTAGAAAGTATTCAACTGCAAAAGAAAACAAGAATGCTGTATTTTTCATTTTATTCAGTGTTGCTTTCCTTTTAACTCATTCTCTCTTTATTTGTGTTTGTTCTCTTGCCCTCTATGCCGAATTTCTCCTTGTGTCATTCAGACTTTCTTGTATATTTCAAGAACCTCATGTGGAATTTGCTACTTACGAAACGTACTTGAACAAATAACGAAGAAATGGTTGTATTTTTTCCTTATGGTGCCTCGTTTTCCTCTAACTTTTGCCAGTTTTATTCCGTTTGTCTCTGCCATTTTTTCACTATGTCCAGTGAAGAAAGTGTAGTCATCGGCGAAACTGTACTACAAAAAAAAACAGTATAGCAAGTACTGAAGTAGTAGCAGTTTCAGTTTTATTTGTCATTTATTCTTTCACTTGACGTTGTTGGGGGAATAGTAAAACTAAGAGAATTTGCAATTTACTCGGATCTGGTCTTTGACGAATTGGGTATTCCATCAAAATCATGGGGTAATAGTACCTCGATTTTGGATGAATGTTCTGTTAATGATCAAAGTACCGTTACTTACTCAATTTAAGCGAACACATCGAACATTCCACTGGATCTACAGAAAATTCTGGAAATTTAAGTAGCGTTGTTCTTCGTTAAATCAAGAGGCAGCAGTACAAAGAGTACCGACTGTTTGTATAATAACTGATTTTATTGACACTATAGTGTGTACTTTTATTCCTCATCGGATCTTTCTGATTCACTATGTAAAACTGCAAGCAGAGTTGCACGTTTCGAAATCGGAAATCGTCTTTAGGCACTAAAGGTTGCCAGCGATTAAATCCGTAGCGAATACTTGTTTAATCTAATGAATTATCTAAAGATCTTTGATGCAGATATGCTTCAGTACCTCAAAGGGGTCGAATATAAGGTTGAAAAGATATCATCTAACGTGATGAATGTCAATCAGAAATGCACCAGGTTTGCTATGTACCAATTTTCACGTGTCCGTAGAAAGAGGTGACACTTCTACAGATGGTATGTACACTTCTTGAAAGGAGAAAATGCTAACCGGATGATTTTTATTATTCTGAATCATGAACGGGAAAGATTTTTCGCATTCTCACAGGGGTGAATAAGCCCTCTCGCAGTTGTTTTTCACGCTGTACTTTCCTGTTTCACTGTTGTGTCTCAGTTGTATTTTTATTGCGTACACCACACTAATTCATGTAGTTTTAAGTCTCTTCTATATCACTGACTTGTGCAAGTAGAAAACGCAGTGCTCAAACGTGATCAAAAAAATACAGCTGAACGTCCGTTTTTCATGCGAGCATTCTGCTTCTTTTTCTGCGCTGTATTTAGGTGCTGTTTAAATATCTTTTTTACTTACCATATATGTTTTTATATTCGGTATATTTATTATTGGAGGATTTTGTTTGTGGAATTCAGCCAGTGCAACATCGTATGAAATTCGTTTTTTTAGAAGTTTAAGAAGTATTTATTAGGATTTGGCGCTTATTTTGATATATAATCAGTGAAAAAGCAGAATGTTTCAGTGCATACCTGGTAGCAGTTTATCATGTATTTTGATTGGGTACATTTGATTCTGGGGTCATGGAAGAACAGAATTTTCATGCCAGTTACAAAATGAATGGGGTAGGCTCGCATGTTTGCCACAGACGCGGTAACTATGAAGATCTGCAAGGAATAGCCCCATACTGCCTGCCCTGTGGAGTAGAAGCAAAAGCCGCCGAGATATGGAGAAGAGTGTTTGAGAAGAAAAATCGTCCACTCTGCTAAGGTAAGTAAAAGTATATGGCGGGCCATAACATTGGGACGAGGGAGCCAACAGCGAAAGTAGCAGGAAGCGTGTTGTCTCAAACCGAAGAATTCAAATATCTTGGTTTTTGATCCTTCAAAAAAAACGAGGGAGTAGTCAGTGAAGTGTGAGAAATAAGTCGAAAACAGCATGTGACTCAACTGGAAAGAATTGTGCGCGGTAATACCCGACAAGAAGATGCCATCAAACTAAAGTTAAAGGTGGTTTTGTGCAGTGTGAAATGTCTGACTACTCTGAAGAGAAAACAGTAGCGATGAGAGTGGTTGAAATGCGAACAATTAGATGGTTGGGTGTTGTTAGCAAACAGGACCACATCCGGAATACTTCGTATTTAGAGGCACTTTCGGTGTAACAGCAGTTTCAGAAAGCGCTGTTGATTCGATCAGGTGAAAGCGTGATCTACAGTTGAACATGTGGTCTAAGCACCGATGGTTCGATGGTGCCAGGGAAGAAGGAAAAATTCGAAAAATGTGGAGGCATTTGACTCGAGCTTCAGACCCTTCTTAAAGGCAACTCGCTACTAAGAGGGAAGGTTGAATCAGAATATAACACTTCTGTTCATTGTTGTGTTGTTTCTTCATGTGCTGCATTTAGGGTTTTTATTTTTTAGCGAATCATTTCGGTGCTGGACATTTCGTCTTACAAACAGCCCCTATATTTCAGTCATCGACACTGATTTGCATACATTTCCTTAACAGTACGGTTGTTTCCGTCGGTATCATGTTTTACATGTTGTAAATAAGCTGTTTTAAACTATGTTGGCTATCGAAATTATTCGAGCAGTTGTAAACTACGGAGTTTAACAAGTATTAACGAAGTTTTTGCGTTCATCGTCTTCATGAAGCACCTAATTAAGTTTAACTGGCCACTGTCTCTGCTCACTCGCTTCTCCTACCAAGATTTTTTTTCAAGCGGCTTTATAATTGTCCGAGATCTTCTCTCTTGTCTGCTTTGCTAACGGAGCATCCTGTTTCGTAGACTACTGTTATAAGACCAAACGTGAATCAGTTGATTACTTCTTACAAAGTCCTCGTTTCAGTTCAAATTTTTTGCCATTTTTTGTGTAGATTTTTTTTCATTTGTTCCTCAAATCAAAAGTGTTAATATAGATTAATGGTAGGAGTGATTTTTTTGGTATTGTCGTCATTCCGCTTGTCGTCCTACTCGTCGTATTACGACTTTCCTACTCAATCTTGATGTAATGTTTGTATAGCTGGTGATGGTGGATATGCAGATGTTTTCGATTCCAGTTG
>UZAM01007462.1:14220-30774 GCA_900618415.1 Soboliphyme baturini
TTAATGAGGGTACTGTAAAGGATACCTCAAAGAAAACGTATAGCAAAGCTGCAAGCACAATTGAGATCATAGACTTCCACTTGCCCAAACGGTTCAAAGTGATGCTTTCACTTCAGCAGTTAACCTGAACGCCAATCTTCCATTTTACAGCAAAGGGAATAAAATCAAACTTGAGAGATAATGTAAATCGATGACGATCTCTCAGAGTGCAATTCTTCACACTGTGGAGTGTTGCCGTAGAAGGGGTAACGAAGAGGAACGAGATGAAATTGTTATTCCTGCAAGCCTCATCAAAGTTATCACAGTTGTAAAAATTTTGACATCTCGAAGGACAAAAGCAAAAGTTTACTCCTTGAGCAACATTTCAGTGACGAAGC
The DNA here is from genome assembly GCA_900618415.1 of Soboliphyme baturini. Classification (NCBI taxonomy): domain Eukaryota; kingdom Metazoa; phylum Nematoda; class Enoplea; order Dioctophymatida; family Soboliphymatidae; genus Soboliphyme; species Soboliphyme baturini. The sequence goes on from UZAM01007462.1 coordinate 14,598, forward strand.
CTCCTTTCAGCACACAGAAAGAAAAAATACACTCAATCAAAAATAAAATAATAATGAAACTGAAACATATAAACTTTCTGTGAAACGACGATTAAAGTCGAAATGTAGATAAACACTGGATAACAGAAGCACGAAGTATAACAATGTTTATTCAATGACAAACGACTTGTCCATGACCAGATTTCATTGAGCTTTGCATCGCCCTCTTACTCCAAGTTGTCTAGGGAACCATTCAAGCAGACCACAACCCCATGGCAGTTGAGCAACGGTAATGCAAGATGCATTTCGTCCCATTTTGTATGCTAAAGGCACCTCGCTTTCACTACGATTTCGTTTTGAGGATCTGCTACTCCTTGTATGATAGCATATAAACACATGCTGTTTGTACTACCGAATATGAGTAATAACGAATGGCTGATCGAAAGCCAGATATCATGGCATATTGCACTGCTCCATATCTCTAACTGCCTAGGACTACGATTTAAGCAGGCAACGGTTCCACTGCATTAAATGTGATCAAACATATTCATGATGATTGCATACCTTTTCATCTTCACATTGAGGGCGACATCGCCTGCCGCGCAAGTATTTTACTTTACTCGAATAAAGTGTGCCTTCTGACGAGATCTTTCCATCTTGTTGGGGGGGGGGCAGTTAACGGCGACTGTCTGCCATTATGCTATCATTGAGCTCGCTTCGTAAGGCGGAAATAATGCATTCGTTGGCATGGGTCCTATCATCTTAAAAGCTTTAGGATTGCACTGTAATCTCCATTTTAATCTTTAACTTTTATTTCTCTAATTTTTCTGCTCAAATAGCATTTGGCACCGGATCGTACGACTTACTCATAATATTGATCGTGATATCTCAACATTATCTTTTCAACTTTGCCACGTGCTGTTGTTTTCAGAGAATAGGGCAAGATGTGCAAAATGAAAGACTCGCCCTGCATATCCTCAGACTTGCAATATTGCCTACGTCTATGTTCTGCCAGAGAATGGATGTTTTGCTGCCAACGTACGGCGCCTCTTAACTCCGATTGTCACTCACCCATCTGCAGGCGATGTACTCCCAAGTTACCTGCCAGCTGTGCCACCCGATACACAAATTCTGTGTCAAGGGCCGAAGAGACACCGACTTTGATTGCACCAATTTTAGATTCACTTCATCGTGCCTAAATTAATTAACAGACCCTGAGATAATTGAGCAGTTGCTTTTGATTCAGTAGAGAAGCCACCTGTGTTTTAACATGGTTCGTAAGCACTGTATTGAAACTAAATTATTTCCTATTACAGTTTCTAATTCCCTTCCGCAGATTGTGGCACTTCGTTCCAACTAGCGGAGAAACGGGCACAATTTTGAGGACCTCTGGATAAAAGGGATAAGATGTTTTTGTGATTAGATCATGCCAGAACGTGCGACATTTGCTACCGTTCCCTCTGGCGTGTGCTCATGAGGGTGGAACTCACCCACTTGATTGCTTCCAGAAGCATTAACACAAGACGTGAATGGTTTACGAGAAAATATCTCTGAAAGAGTAAGACATGGAATGGAGTTTGGGCCGTGAGGCAATTAAAATTGATTACGGCCTCTGTAGAATCGGTTGAGCGGAACCAGATTCATTTCCAAGAATGAAATGATTATGGGCATAACATTAACGTAAAATATGGCATAAAATATGTAACCAATACGTTGAATTTTCAGTGACCTAAAGGCACATTACTTCATTGACTTACCGGCGTTCTTTGAAGAATCACGCGAATGCCATTGACAATCATCCGTCGTAGCAATGTTACCCATTTCTATGTTTCGATGCATGACCGTTTTGCAAATCATCAACCTTAGTCAAAGAGGCGTCAGCTGGCACCCCCTGAAACGAGTTTAAATGTCTCGCTACAGTGATTGACACTTCTTCTGTTGCTCCAATTATTGGAAGACACTATTAATCACCGGCAAGCAATGACGAGCAATATTTGATTAGTGTGACGTTCGCAGGAAGCCTTCTGCTTTGCTCTCGCTCTTCCTCGACGATTTCCGTCCCTTTCGATTTGCAGTATGCAGAAAGCTCTACTGGTGCTGATTTTTCAAGGAGTCCTTGTTCAAAGTTTAAGCTTGTTTGGTGGAGGCGTACAGAGGATCAGGGCTTATGGTCGTTTAAAATGCGGAGAGGCAGCAGCAGCTGGCGTAAAGGTTATGCTAATTGATATTGGTATGATATATTTTTCTAAAAAATATGATAAGCAGGCTTAGTAATAATAATTCGATCAGATTAATGCACTGTTTGGTTCCAGACGCCGAAAAATAAACTTTGACGGGCACATATATGTTGAATTGAAGTTTAATATTTCGCAATCCATCCACAGCATTCCATTATGCCGCCTCAGTAGGCTACAGTAAACAGGAGTGCCAGAAAATGACACACAGTCATGGAAGTGTTACCGAAGTCCGCACCTTAATGGTTACAAATTTTAGCTTTTTCATTTCTTTGGCACGTAGCTGACTGGAGTACATGCCTTGTCAGACAGCATATGCAAAAGTTCAGTAATATCCAGGAGAGTCTTATCATGGCACCATGATTATTTCATATTCGTTTTCATATTACTGCGAAAGCCTTGAACTCCTGTCATCCCTGCAACTGGTTCACTTGGATGAATGACGTCTGAATTGGTCGAGACAGTAACTATTCTTCACCCAATCGATGCGCAAAATTTTGGCCTTGCAACAGATTAAATTATTAAAACTTTTGTTTACGTATCATGGTGATTTTTAGCTAGCTATTAGATGATTCAATCTGAAGTGCATCCGAAAAGCCGGGTGCGTCACACTGCATGACGGTACGTCTCTGCCATGGACACAAAGAAGCACTATGCCGGCCCCATCGTTCGCACATCAGCGATCTGCTACCCGTTTTTCGACTAATTTCACCAAAACATATTAGAGTGGATTTGTTGCAGGAGGAAACTGACACTTTATATGAGAAATCCGTCCTGCGCGTTGATTTTGAACCCGGTACTCTGAAATGTAAGGCAACCTGCTTAGCGCCACTGCATGAAAGAGAGATATAAATACACTTTAAAAATGGTCAGGAAATCAGAGGAAACTGGAGTAAGCGACACCCTCGTTACTTCGAGGAAGACGGTTCTAAAGAAAAAAATTCTTTCGGATGGATAGAACGGATTCATCGCCTATATTTTTTCTAAAATGAGTCAATGACTAATAATATCGAAAACGGGCCGTAATGAACTCACGGTATGTTCATGTACTAATTAATTTTATTCATTCATTAATTGATTCACTCCATTTATTAGTTTATGTATTTGCCAGTCCATTTTTTAATTCGTTCATGTATTGGTTTGTTCACTTGCTCATTCTCTCGTTCATTTCTTCATCTACTCATTCAAACGTTCTTGCATTCACCCGTTCGTTTATTTAGAACAGTTAATGATGCTTGCCTAATAATCAACCATACTTTAATGCTATATATATGGACGGTAACATTTTTCCGCTTCTGTATACATATAGTTATTTCTTCGTGGAACCAGATTTCGAAAAACTTATAATCTATGACAGGAAAATTATGCGCAGCAATCAAATGAGTTGCATAGCGTTGGCTGCGCAGATGAAAGATCGTCAGTAGAAATTCGCATGACAGTCCCTAGCGTTTCAACTTTTGAGGTAGTTAACTCAGTACCACTGCATGGCATGGAAATCAGGGATCGCATGCTGCAGCTCTTGCTCTATTGCACACTTACTCTTATGCTATTGAAAGTACGGCGTTCGTGGCTGAATGGATCGAAATGAGCAGTAGACAAGCATCTGTTCCTTTATGAAAGTGTATTTCGCCTTCGATGCATCTGAGTGCAGCTAGCACATGTCGCGACTTACTTGGTGTTGATAAGTTCAGGAGAGTTAGCGCCTTGTCTAGTATTTAAATTTTCAGACACCGGCGGATTCGATGACGTGATGACCGAGAATAAAACAAATTCCAACGGAGAATTTTGGCTCGACGGACAGACGTCGGAAATGACCAGCATTGATCCAGTGGTAAAAATATATCACAACTGCGACGACGAGAAAACGCTTGGAACACGCCGATTGAAAATCGGTATCCCAAAGAAGTACATCGGCAAATCTTCATCGATTCCAAAGCTCGCCGACTTGGGAGTAATCAACCTCGAAATGATAGTTTACGAGGAAGAGAGAAATATTTTTTAACATATTGCCATTGTTTCAGCCGTTCAGCAAATGTTTCTGTTCTAACAGCTTTTCTCAGTAGTGACAGTGACACATTTCTCTTAGGTTTACCGGAAATAAACAGAAGTTTGCTTTGAAAATTGAAACTATGTGTCAACGTTAGACTTCTTGCGTGGCTGCAAATCTTTCTGTTGTAACAACGAAAATTCAGTTTTATAATCAGATTACAATGATCTTTAATGTAACGGTTTCGATTGTGAACAGTTTTATGGATAAATGGCCAATAACCACCAGTTTACATTAAACAATCATAGCGGACTGAAACGGCGAGGGTACAGTGTAAAGAAAGAAAAATCAATTTCTCACTTTACACCACAAGTTCTATTGCACCGTCCCCTTGCTTCTAGACGGCTAAGGGGACCATTTCTGCAGGTCACGGTTGCATGGTATTTAAGCGCCTGCAGTGCATGGGACGCAGGACGGCGTCTGAAACATAGGTTGAACGAGTGTCTGCTCAGCGAAAGAACACTGCCACGATCCGTAAGCGAAAGAGTGATCAAATGGAACCCGATGTTGCGGGGGAACTTTCGATATCGCCGCTAAATATATCACATAAAAGTAATAATTCCAGATCGAAACGGCGAAAGCAAAGAAAGAAAGGTTGATTTCTCACAATAGTAAACAATAGTTTACTACCAACGTTTTTCATCGTGCAAATTATGAAACTAACGGCGAAACAAAACCCAGCAAATTATGAAATTATGGTTCAATTTAGTGGACTGATTCGCTGACGCAAAACAGAAATTCCAGTGCTTTGCAACACCTTGTCCTTAACTCTGTCGTAAAGTAAACTACAGGCTGTTTCAGCCAATGGATGCAAACATTCAAGCCATTAAGATGTGCGCTTCCGACTTAACCAATCATTATAACTGGATCGAAAGAGCAGAAGAATGGCGGCGCCATGGAAATGACCTTCACGACTACAGAGAAAAAAACTGTTCATTCACTAGTTCGTCATATTGCATCGCACTTCGCTTGTAAAAGCCAAAAATGGTTGCACTGAAAACTGTCATTGTACTGTCCCCTTGCTATGCTATCTAGGCATATATTCTTATTTATAAATGTACACAAATGATGATCGAAGGTGTCAATCAAAGTAAAGACTGAAAATTATTTCTGATAGTCGAATCATGGACTAATATTTTATTCCTTTGTGTCAATCGCGGCATTAAACGTACCTGTCAGACTGTAATGATGAACAACATAGGTGATCGTGTGCCCGAATATGTGGCAAAAAACGAATGATTCCTCCAAGAGCGAATTTCGCCTTAAATTGCGCTGCCGCTTCGTCCAAGCTGCCTAAGGGGGAGGCATTGCAGGCCTAATGGCCCTCCTAAAACTCTAAGAGCAATTGGGCGATGCGATATGCTGTGGAACCTGGTCTTGAATGAATCATTCGGTAATTGACACACTCCTTATCAGATTAAGTAGTTTATGGTTGTAGCCAAAGTAAAATTCAGAAATATAATGTCCGTTGCTCCAAGGGTGGTAAATGTCCTTAAAAAAGACTCAGTACTCACATTCACCCTTAAAACCTAGAAAACGAGTAGCAAAATGACGTACATACTGGCCTCACGAGTGCAGTGACTGTACGAAGGGCATTCAGTACCTAACTTTTGATTATGAAAATATGCTCATGACATACTTCACTTATTCACTGTGGTGATTGAGTCGAGCATTCCACTTTTGTTCTCGAGTGGCTGTTCGTTCCAAATAATTCTGTCTGTATAATTTCTCATTACGTGTTTAGGATGGCAAAGAAACCGCTGATGGAATCATAGAACTGGCAGATATAAATTGAATAGCTTTTTCACACATGAGTAAGGCACCTTAATATGCAACCGGAATGGTAGGTTTCAATCAAGAATCGAAGCGTTTTCCTACCGTGCTTGAATCCGTAGTAGTCGATTGAACATCTGGCTACAGCTAAGTCAGCACTGTCATGAATAACCATTTTCAGCAAGCCAATAACGTTCTTTATACTCAAGCTTTTTCAAAGAACGGATTTTAATTCGCACTTGCAGATGACACCATTTGCCTTACCGGCAACCCATCTGCTTTCCAAAGCCTTGGGAAGACAGGGCTAAGTGTGTGATATTCCTAAGCTACGGTAACAGAGAGATTCATGAATGCCAAAATAGCCCTTTCACGGGGAAGGAAAATGAAATACTGTGAAATCCATAACGCTTTGAAAAATACCTTTAGAAGAACATGAAAACTGTTTATTGAAGTGCAAGCGAACTACTCATTTTAGTGATTGTAGAGCCACTGTTTTGCATTACGTTCAAGCAGAAGGTTTTGATTTTAATGCCTTATGCAGGAATCTCTACCAAAGCACGAAGGAAATACTGCAAAGGGTATTTTATCACATAAAAGGCAATTTAAGACCTCTCCATGAGGGATTGTGAGCCGTCTACAACATTACACCACGATCAAGGAATATCGAAATCTCTTTATCATTTAAAATACCTTCCATATGAGTATCAACTGCTGACGTTTAGCATTAAGTGTCGAAGGAATCTATTATCCATTCGGGATGGCATTCAAATGCAACACACCAATCGACATCCATGTTTAATATATCCTGCCGTGACTTTAATGATCCAAATAAATTGCATTGATTTAAATTAATTCGATTGAAGCGTCAGGGGCTGAGCAAGTAAACTGGACGATGTCTTGGTCATTTGGAGAAATGCCTAAAATCGATGTTAAGCAGAGTTCGCTGCTGCCGATGCAAGTTCATCTCGAAAAGTGTTTTAGTGTTTTTCGTTGTCCTACAAGGAAACAGCCGGAACGGAAATCGATTTACGGACAACAGTGACAGAGTTGAAGGAAGGTAAAGCAAATAGATGAATATGCGTTTATTTATCAATATACTGATTGTATTATTTTGTAGCGTTATGTCATACCTAAGTAACACATAAAAAATTCTCATGTGGCAAAATTCAGTAACTGGTATTCTGCCGGGAAATCAACGCCAAATACATTATTGACATGCTCTTCAACATAAAAATGTTTACACTATATGAGAAATTCATTTTTAAAAAATGCACATTTTAACGGAGATACAAAAATTCGATTTCGAACAGTATCAAGGATGTTTTCATTTTTTATGTATATCACTCACCATTTCACATATAAAAATAAAAAATAACGCAAAGGAATAGATAATACTAAGCCTCCAAGTCGGAGAGAAAACATAACTCCAGGCAGGGTCAAAAATAGCCAATCATCGTAGTGCTGTTTACTGAAATTCCTCAACCAGTCATTTTCGACGACCGGTCATTCTTTCGTGCAGAGAGTGTCCCCAATGATGTCTTCACTGATCCGATGTCAGCATTTCAGCTTCGGCAGAAGATAACCGAGATACGGTCGACACACTTGCCCCAGACCACTCTTTGCTATCTTTGGCCTCTTCAGCTTGTACATTCAGCAAGTAGCAGCTGCTTGGCCTTCCTTTTTGCAGGAATTCTCAAAACATGTCCAAACCGTCCAGTTGTGACCTCTCAATCTGTAGAATCAACAGCTTAACCTCAAAGTTTTCTCTCAGGCATCTGAACGCCGAACCATGTCGAGCCGCGTTGGCACAGCGATTTGCCTCAGAACACCCATTTTAGCCGCTTGCACCAGAGATCGAAGTTGTTCAGTCATTACCCTGCACTACTCATGATCATACGTCAGCGTGGTGACAACAATCTTCTTGAATAAAGAGGGCTTATTCTTCAGAATCAGATTTATTTTAGTCAAAACGGCTAAGACGAATTTACGCAAACCAATAACCACTTCTGGCTATACCAATGAGCCAGTTGATCTCTTCCTCCCGTTTTCGGTTATCATTAAACATGCCTCCGAGGGGTACGAACTTTTCCACCAGTTTTATTGCTTCTCTACTGATGTCCAGAGCACGACAGGAGAACTGGAACGCAGAAGCTTTCACGCGCCTGCCGAAAACGTGACACTCGGCTGTGACACTTTCCAGAGGGAAGAATAAATCAGCTTCAGAAAATGCAAACAAAACAAGGCCGCCCGCAAACAGCATTCTTCTCGTCGCAACGCCTCCTACTTGATACATTCATCGCCTAGACTGTGCTGGCTATCGTATACCTGTACAGGAACAAAGGAGATGGGTCTAAAAACAGCTTTCGCTGAAACTGGTGCCAACGGTTGAAAGTCTCAACTTCACCGCATATACTCTGACGCAGCACCTGCTATAAACGTATAGTGGCTAGATACGTCTAGCAGATGATCAGAACTACATTTTCACAGCTATGCTCGTCATATGTTGCGCCAGATCCAGTTATAAGCACTCTTTAGGTCAACAAAGCGCAATCAAACCGAATGAGGGAAGTTTCTCAATAATCCGGCGTAAATCGATGATCTTGCCTGAGATGCTTTAACCTCATCTGAAGTCACAATGTTTACCGTTCATCTTAGAGTTAACTGCTTAGTGGCGTCATACTTTCAGCTCTTTTTGCAATAAGACTTTTCCTTGGAGTCAATAAAATGATTTCCCGATAACTGTAGCCTTCCTACAGTCTCTCTTCCTAATCAGTGATATTGCGGTATTGTGCAACTCCAGCTTTTCAGCCCGTTGATATCTTCTCATTAGCAGTTGCTATTTAACGGAGACGTGTTAGCAGCGTGTCTTGTTCTTCTTAAGCTTTCAGAACTTACTTCATTCACTCCAACAGTCTTGCCGCGTTCCAAGCTGTTCACAGCATCTGTGACTTTATCTATTGCAAGACTTATATCCGCTGCCCGCTGCTCTTCAGACGAGTGTTATTGCGGTTTCTCAGCGTTAAGAAGCTCTTCAAAGTATTCCAAACAATGCTGCAATATATCACCATTCTTGGTAAGAGGGCGTTCGGACTTAGAAATCTTACACTGCCCTTCTTTTAATCTAAGAGGCAACGGATTGTCTACCAGAATACCTTGTTGACGTCTCGAAATTCAGAAATTCAACTCTCTATCTTGGTGAACGTTTTTCACGCATCAGCTTTTATTGTATGCTTCTTTCCATTGCATTCAAATTTTAAGCATTTAAGCATTGCCATGAGGCCCTCTCCTGAATGCAGTCTTATTCTCGTTGACTGATCTGTCCACAGAGAAATTTTTTTAACTTCTATATTTGGGGCAGCTCATAGTAAGCGCTCTTACAGAGATTCCAGTCAATTTTCACATCAGCGGTCATCACTGGGATCTTTTCAAACATAATGACGGTTGAAGGTTTGGCTATTCTATCCGTTGAAGGAAATTTTTTATTAGATTCTTCAGTTGTTTATGACATCAGGTAATTGAATGAAAATCAACGGTCTACACTAGATATTGCGAAACTAAAGTTGACAATCGACTGTCAGCTCTGCGTCTGTCTTAACTGGAACACTTATCAGGGAGCGTCGTAAGTGAGACGGTACGATTATTAAATCGATTACAGACACGCGTGGACAAACTTTCTTACAGCATATGTACTGATGCACCATTTGATCCTCGAAAGTATTTCTAACAGGCAGTCTGTTGTTTAAAAAATACCGCAACACCTTCATGCCATTATTGCTGAAATCGCAAAAGCCGTTATTTTCATTTACGCTTTTCCATTCATAAGTGTCTGCTCCGCCGTGCGCGTTGAAATTGCCCATTAGAACGGCAGATTCCCAAAAGGCGGTTCCTACAGAGAGCCCTCTCAGCTTCTTCCTGAAAGGTCTGACGTCATCCAGTCGAACAAACTGCATGACCCTGTAACAAGACAAACTTTCAGTATGTCATAGCTTCAACATAATCATTGCTACACTTGCGAAGAGAGCCTTCCAGTCACCGTATTTGTATGCGAGGTTTGGTTCTACCACGGCGCCAATATGAACGCGAGTTGTTATATCCAAAGATGAATTAAATAGTTCAGACAAAAATTTTAAGATTCCTGAGTCCTGACACTTATTTGGCGAGAGTATTGAGCCCAGTTGATTTTTAACGGCTACATCACCAATTAGCTCAAGCTGTTTTATTCTGAGTGAGAAAACGTACCAGTTACCGAATTTAAGTTCCATCGGTCGGCATCTTTCTCGTAGAGCCATAACTGAAATGCAATAATTTTATTCTGTTCCTCTGTTCAGAAAGGATAGCGACTCCACTGCTGAATGGTGCCATCTTTTCTCATCGATCTTTGGCAGTGCTGCAAAGCCCCAACTACAAGAAGGTAAAAAACAGATTAACGACTGGATGAAATTTTTTTCATTCTGCCTCTGTTGTCCATGTAGTTGCACGGCCCTTGGTAAATTGAACTGGCGATCGAGTCGTTATAACGTTAGCACATTGAGCTGCAGGTGGCTAAGTTTTACGGGAGGCCTCATCAGAGTTATTAATCCTACTCCTGTCTTACTCAAGTTCAAAACCGGCAACAGATGAGACGGTGTTGTACATCTTGGAAGAAAAAAAAGCGCGTAGTTACTGTCACGCCGTTCTGCAGTGAAGGCGGTGAACGTTTATGATTCAGCAATTCAGTACAGATGAAGTTCATTTAGAAACATTACTTGTTGATCTTCTTCCCGAGGAAAGTGTACTGTTATGCACTTGGTACCAAAATACTGGATGTGATGAGCGCGCAGTTGGTTAAGAAGGCTCTGGCTATAGACTTGAATGGTTAGTCGTGATCAATAGAGTTAATACATAAAAAAAGTTTTCTGAAGTTATATGGTGCTTTTCTAAAAATCTAACGTTAGCGGCTAAATTCTTAATGACATCTGTTTTGTCGTTCTGCTTTAACATATCGTTTAAAAATGTTGAAATGTTAAATGATTGTACCTGCTTTTGAGTGTAGTAAGACGTAAGGTGATCGTTTTGCTTGGCACTTTAGCAGCGCAGATTTGAGTACCGGTGAGGTTGGAATTATTGTTGTTAACGGCTAATTTCTTTTTAGTATAAAACTGATTCAATTATGGTTCGTTTTAACCCGCCCAAAAATGGCTTACCGTTGATCTGCGAATGGCAAGAATTGCATGATACTCTGTTATAGTCATGCTGTCCGAAACATGCGCTTACGATCTGCAGTTTGTCTTTACCCATCTTATAGTTGGCTAAAAATCAGCGTAAATCATAACTGATGAAGTCAGGAATTGTTTAGTTTGATTTCTTAAGTGACTTTCTGATTCATTCGAGGTAAGAGTCTTTGCCAGCTTGAACCCAAAATCTTGTTACGCCTTGAAATACAGTCCAAGAACCCTGATCGATGGAAGTAGAACCGAAATTGATTAAAAAGTATTGTATATTACTCCCTGAAAATAAAGGAAGTAATTGGTTGTGAAAAATATCGAAGGAATCATTTTATGCCACTTATGGTTTCCTCGAATTAGTGGTTAATTAGCAGTTTTAGGCTCACTGTTTCGCACCTATTTGCAAAAAGAATCGTAGGCTTAGGAGTCAGCCTGAACTAATTTTCCTTTGACCCAAAATTAAATGACCATAACTTTTTCTTGGCCATGGGCATAATTAAATACCTGGGCGATGGGTATAAGTTAAAAACATGTAGGCACCGCATAATGAGATGCAGCCATTATTAGCATCCGTCTTATAGTTTTCCTCTAAAAGCCGAGGCTGTTGAAAAGACCCAGGTCATTTTTACTGCAGCGATTTTGTCTTTTCCAGCAACTGGTTTGACGTTTGTGACCGGAGTGATTGAGACTCTTAATCCGTTTATTTTATCCGCAATGTTATTATCACTGTAAAAACATTAAATTATGTATAAAATCGATACGAAGCAAAATTTAAAATTCATTTTTGAAACTGCTTTGCATTTTTTGCAGAAGGGAATGCATCGCAAAGTAAGCACAAAGAAACTAAGAATAAGTTGCGAAAGCGTGTACACCAAGGAAAGCTGAATGAACATCAGAGCAAGTCGGCTATAGGTAAGATATGTTCTTTTTCTTCATCTGCATGAAAATGGATTTTAATTTTGTCTGTTTTATAGAAATTTATCAAACAAGATCCAGACAGAACTATTTAAAGCAGAATCTGCGGTATATTAAATTAATTAAAGAAAATGAGGTTGATTCCGAAACTATTCGAGAGGTGGGTGAATTACGAGATGAGACTTGAAACAGTGAATTATTATTTTTTAGATTGAAATGTTCCACGGGCGACGGTACAGAGAAAAGCAACTACTGAAAACTCTGAGGCCAGAGATGAAAAATGTCAAGAAGCATTACCACGTTTTCACCGAAGCTGATTTCAAGAAATGGGCTGCAGATCTAATACCGAAGCCGGAAGAAAAATTTTGACATTGAGGCTTTGTCTCACTGATTCGAGAACCAGAAACGTGAGGAAACGGAGATCAAGATTCTTTCAGAGCTCTCAAGTGGGAATCGAATTTTCACCGAAGTTTCTTCAATTAATTTTACAGTATTTGCCCTGAAATTTTGAGCTGCACTGGAAACGAAGCGAAAAATTATTAATGTTGGCTTAGTCAAAATATCGTTTTTCATAACACCGTTGAAAGCCATGATGAACTTTATCATATTACTGTTTACTTTATTTATGACCAGAAATACCCACTATATTTTGAATTCGTTAAAAAGAAATCCGGTTGTAATGGATTTGCTAGCGAACTACTGCTTTTCAATCCCGCCTGTAAGATTATGGTTCCCTTGTCACTTCTGCAATTTGCGCGTCGTAACACTGTTCCATTGCTTCTAGTCGCCTAGGAAAGTTTGAACAGACCACGGATCCATGGTATTTTAACACTTGCGGCGCATGGGCGCGAAACAGCACCACTTTTAAGTCGAATACAAGCATGTTCGAACACCAACAAATGTGCTTCATTCCATAGGCATGTGTACCAAAAATATATGCTGTTATTTTGAGTTTTTAATGACACCGGTAATAATGACATTATTCTCTCTTCTCCGGACATGATACTCCAACGTTGGCACTATTCTTCCATTGTCGTTAGGTCGGCAGTTAGAGTGCGGTTTAGCTTTTACAAATGCTAGTTGCATGTCCATCGCTTTAGCGAACTTTCATGACCATGTTAATGGCATGTCGTTAGTATAGCAAGTTATCTAAACTTGCACTTTATCGTTAGTGTGCCAAAACTGAACCATGCAGCAGTCCATCGCTTAGTGTCTTGGCTGAACTGACCTGATGATCCAGGTATAGATGGGATTTTCTCTTGAACGTCGAGGTTGGAAGGCACACATTATGCTACGACATTTTAATATCCTTGAAGATTTCAACTAACACTTGTCTTCAAACCGTATCAAGGGGTTAAATGAGGTATTTAAGCAACACTCATTTCTTCTGCCACCTTTTGAAGCAGAATTTGATGCATGACTAATACGATTAATTTGTTTTTGCAATAATTCTTAGGACAGAGTCCAACCTATTCGCCTCTGCGATTGGGAAGTCCTGTCAGAAACTCGTTTCAGGATGCTGTGCTATGCACAGGAGCGAGATTGCCTGTAACGTTAAACTTTATTTGATGCTTTTCCTGTCTTCAAAATAACACCGATCATCGCTATCTTCCAGTGAATGCTTATGTAAGGATGGCTGATTCTCGACTGTTAAGCCATCGTTTCTCTAAGAACTGAGGGACAGTTTTGTCATATCTAACTACTTTACCAGCCTTAGTTTTGGTGGAACTGCCACATTTTGCCCCTACTGTAGGAGGCGGAGAGTTTTGAAGTCGCTGGTAGGTGAGAAATAGTTCTTGTTTGTTACCGAGAAGCTGTCTACTTGACTTGATATTCTCTGTGCGGATATTGACATTATCGCGGCAATAGCACTGACTGTCACTTAGTAGCCGTTGCGCTTAAGAATCTCCCGCTTCGGTAACTTCCTTCTTATTCACGTTGAAGTATCTTGGCTTCAGGCAGTTAGTACAGCGTGTATATTTTTCTGTATCTTCTGAATATAGCTCAACGCTGTTGCTGTTCGCATAATTTTCCAGAGATTTTGATACTTGGTTTAGCTTTAAGAACAATGGAGAATATTTGTTTTCCATGTTTGGAAGTTAAGGCGAATCACTCAACTTTTCGGATGTTGCAGTGTAGTGCAGTTTCGATATTTTCTTATTGTCGACCATTCGAATGTAACGTGAATTCGTTGGAATGGGCCGAATCGATGTTCTGTTGCTGTCGGTAAATATAAAGTACAAAAGCAGGCTGGATTCGTTTCTTCCACGTTCGTATCGAAAAGTTAATGGTCTGCTTTCGGCCACTGAACAAGTAGCGCTCTTTCCTAAAGGCGAATTTTACATGTCTTAATTCTTGTTTTTGTTTTCTGAGCGGCGTTACTGTGTGGTAGCTATTGAAGTCCCCAACGTTAAGTGATGCGCGACGCTGACGAGCTCCTTTCTACTGGTTTTGTAACTGATGCCCTGTCTTCATGGCTGATGTTCGTTTATTGTAAGGCAACTACGGTAGTGTTTTGGTTTTGAGTTGTAGGCCAAAGGTAATCACGTGATGTCTTTGATATTTAGTTAGTATATGCGAATCCCGGAGCCACCGTTTCGTTTTTGGTTCAAAAGTTGATACTGCTAGCTCGCTTTCATAGTGTACTTAGCAAGTGGACCGTGTGAAGATCTATCTGAATGAGGAAAATGCTGAAAAACAAGATCCGTTGGCGATCTTAACGTTTTCTGTTATTATCGGAGTTACACGGTGTAAACGCATCGTCTCCTTGCTTCTGCTAACTTATGGAACACTTGAGCAGGTCACAGCTCCACGGTAACTTAGCATCTGCAGTGCATTAATACAAAACCTTCACTGGGCTGGGCCGAACTGATTCTTGTTACCATGTCACTATCCTTAGAGATAGATCTGATGATCCTGTTGGAACAATAAACTTTCAAATCATAAAACTGCGTGACAATTCTTCTATGACACTTACCTGCAAATTGCCCCCTTGGCGAATCCAGTACAAATGCCAGTATCATTGGTGCATTCCTCAGTCCAGTATAGCTGTTTTCTTAATATTGGGAGAGACGCAACTTGTATTACTTACCGATGTACTTCCTAAGAGAATGTCACCAGTGCCTCAGGGTTGCAGCTATAGTAATTTAGAAGCACTGCGGGGCTAAAGACATTAAAACGAACCGATCACTTCTTAATGTCGCACTCAGGGTATTGTTACTGACACATTTAGATGATATCGCTGATTCCTCTGAACGGGTTAAACTAAGTAACGCAACAGGTTCGCTTGTAAGGAACCATGATATGGACAAAATTCTGATAATCTTAATCAGTGTGATGAATTCGTGTTAATCTTAGAAGAAAAGAGTATATTTCCTCAACAATTGTCGTGGTGCCTATGCATTATCGCAGTTTCGCATCTAAAGAGCTTAAGCAGGTTGCTTGAGGAGCTACGGTAAATTACAAAACATGTCTATTAATGCCTTACTGTAACGTTCTGCTGTTCTTGACATTCGATGAATTAAGAAGTAGCGATGTTAGCATAGATTTTTAAGCATAAACATTTCAAATATTTCAGATGACGACACTTAAAGTAATTAGAAACAATGGAGGCTAAAACATTTTATTTGTCTAAACACCTAAACAGACAGTAGAATCAAAACCATGCTAAAATCATTAGCGATCACGTTGCTTCTTCCGTCGCAAATCATACGAATGGATTGCCAATTTCAGTGATGGTTAATTTCGAAAACATTTCGTAACATGGCGACTTCCTTACTCTTTTATGGATGCTACTTCATAGAAATAGGCACCAAGCAGTTTCGTCTGAAAGCAATATTAAAAAATACCAATGCTAATAGTTAATAGCATAAAGGAAACCAAAATTCCAAAATATAACTGAAAGACGAAACGAATTTTAAAAACTGATATGAATTAAGCCATAAACTTAACCGACGATTTTAAAGTCATCATGTTTCATTTGCGTGTAACTACCAATTTAATTAATACAAATAAATTGTGCAAAA
>UZAM01007463.1:17203-34215 GCA_900618415.1 Soboliphyme baturini
CCGAAATATCGTTTCATATTTGGGTAGACAGATTTCTATGACAATTTTGAAATGAGTTGTAACGTCATGCAGAGTAAAAAAGTTTCATTTTACAGAATTGACAGAACTTTAACCTAAACGTTTAGAAGAGTATTTCATGAAATTTCTTCCTCAGCTGAGTCTGTACGAGTCGCCTGTGAGGACTTATACAGTTGCTGAAGAAGAACAGTGAAGTTCTATTCGAAGCATTCAGAAAAGCGGTTTGTTTCATAGGCTCTCTTTAATGAAATTATTTTACTTCTGCATGGTGCTAAAAATTTTTTTCAAAGATTTTATGAAAGAATAATGAAATGACAGAAAAGTTGCGCAGGCGTCATTGTTCTACTGTAACGCTACTGTTTAACTCATTACAATTAAAATGCTTAAATACTGTGCGGCAGTTGGTCCTTAAGACAAGTACAAAACTCGTTAAGTCATTAAGAAACTAACTAATGTTTCCTGCTGCAAAAAGATCAAAATCTTTGACAGGCGCACGTGGTTTACTTGCTTTCTAGCTGGGGGTGGGAGAAGAGGATTCGTTGAATTTACAATCAGACTCATCATTGCTGTGGACGAATCGACTACCGGGCGCATCGACCCCTAAATCGATGCTCATTGTTTATCTTAAAAACTTAATCACTTCAGTGTACTAAGAGGCTGAAATCGTGAAGCTTGCAGAAGCTCGGTTGCGTAGACAGTGACGAGCTGTTGCTCTCTGCTTAGGTTCTTCATTTTCTCAAGTAGAAGAAGCAGAGGCGATAAACAGTCACTCAGAGGGAGAAAATCACTCAGTAATGTTTCACCTCTAAGAATCCTTCAAACACCGTTTTCTGCTCTTCATTAGTTAAAGGCACAAAGTCGAGATGAATAAATTCATTTATGCCGATGTTTTGAACACATCAAAGTATTTATCAACAGGGCAGAGAATTATCTTCATGAGTAAACAAATATACATACTTCTATTACTTCTTTTCTGGTTTTTTAACTCGGACGTTGCTAGTTAATTATCGTTTCCTGATGCTCTGCTGATTGTGACTTGTTTAAACATATTATCATTGCCCGCGTAAAGAACTCTTGTACTATGTAAATATATAAATGTGATTTGTTCGTACGCCTGAGTATCACAAATAATGCACTGGTCTTCCAAGACCATATTTCAAGACGTATTGCACCACCCTCATACTCGTAGTTGCCTAGTGGGAGGTGGAGGCATTTAAGCGCCCATTGTGGAGAATTGCACTTGTACAGTCATGTTGACCAGAGCAATGTTTTGTTAAACACAAATCATATTTCTGCACATTGCAAGTCTTCAATTTCCATGGAAAAATAACCTGCTTAAGTGGTCTACCAACAACAAAGGGCGGGCAGTATGCGGTAAATTTTGATCTTGGAGGAGCACTGTCCTTACTAACGTGTGTATTACGGTGTACGAACAGATATTTTGCAGAAAAACTTTGTTTTTTGCTATTTCATCATTATTTATAGTAACTTTTTTCAAGATTCATTAATCGCTTCTTGCATGTCGCAAGCTAAGGCTCTATCATGAATTACGTTGCATGTTTAATAATCGAGTAAATCTGTCTATTATACTGGATTATTTTGTCTGTACGCACTTTGGCCTTATTCACGTAAGCGGTAGATGCCATATTATAGGAATAACAAATCAATTTTTCGATGGATAATGGATGAACATGACAGTTGGCAATAAATAGTTCAGTCTGAAGTTCAGTCTGAAGCTGAAGCTGAAGTCTGAAGCTTAGCCACCCATCTTCTAAGAAAATCCGTCATTCCTTTTGGATGGCGGGGACAGCAGCGCTTGGAAATATTTTTCAATCATCCAGGTCCTCCGTTAGTTAAGTAAATTCACGTTATGAATTTCAAGGCAGGACAGTGGTACCGATTTAAACTCTGAAGAAACCAAGATGCAGTCGGTCAAAAATTAAATACCGTTATTTTGTGGCATTAATTTTTATTTATTGGCTGTAAATTTGGCAGGCTTGTGCTGCTCCTGTAATCCGTATTCTAGAGAGGTTCTGCAGGTCGAAATTCGAAATCGAACTCCGTTTTGATTGCTGGAATCGTAGACTTTTACGACATAGAAGAGATTAAGAAGAGAAGGCCTGCCCTATTTCGTTGAACATGAGTCATTTACTCCAAGGATGAAGTTTATCATGTGGGAGGCGAAGTAGGGCAGTCATCGATCAGGAGGCCAGAAGGGATGGATAATTATGGAGAAACAAGGGTAGCGGCAGAATTGCTTTCAGAGTAGAATGCTTTCTTTCTCATTGCAGTAATCAAGGCACTGTAGCAGGAGAACTGTAAACGCAACGAACATTATAAACTAGAGAGCTGCTGCTTATGAAAATGGCTCGAGGTGATGATCTCAACAAGCAGTGGCAGCAAACAAACAGCATTCACTTTATAAGAAGGACTTTTGTACCGTCCAGTTTGAGATCACACTTTCAACCGTTTACATAGACAGAACGACTGTGATTTCTGATGTCCGCTGCATCCGCAGTTTTTCTATTTTGGCATCCTAGCAGATACAGTGCCTCTCCGAAAGCGGATCTACCTCAACCTTGTTCCACCAGGTCTCATGACGGCGTCCTGGACGTCATCTGCCAGACTTCAGCACCCACATATAAAACTTATGATCCGAAGTAAATGGCTTATGCTCAATTCGTTTTTCTAACAACGCCAACTTCCTTTCCTTAACTTCCGCATATGCTGAGGTATCTAGAAAGGAAGGCCAAACAACAACTGTTTGCCCAACCGACTGACCGAAGGCCACTGGAAGAGCCAAGAAAGACTCGGAAAAGTGTCTTGACAAGTTCTGCTCCAGATTTAGGTTATCTTCCGCGGAAGCTGACACGGGATCTGGAACGTTGGAGATTCTGTCGCCAAAAGACTCGAGAGGGGCACTTCTTCTTCAGCGACCCTAAGGGATCAGCGGTCGTCGAAACTGATTGACTTGAGATCACCTGTGACCTAAAGAGAATTGATTCATTGCTTACGTGGTGTTGCCATTCAACCATATGACCAGTCGAAATCAACTCTGTGTAAGAAATGAACTTTAATTCTTGATCCTTCGATATAACAACTGTTTCTGTGCCGTACAACAACATTGACCTGACAGGCTAGGGAAAGTGTATTTCGTGAAAAAATATACTTCTTTATCAGCTCAGGTATCAGACAGGTTTCCAAAAGCGTTCGAAGCTGCGGCGATCTCCTGTTTAACTCTGATTAAGACTCTGTCTAGAACATTCCATCACTACTGATGACGAAATGCATAACTCTTATTTGTTGTTCACTGTGAAATTTGCATGTTGCTTCGGAATGAGTGCGTTATATGTTAAAGAGTTTTTATTCAAACGTGTGTAGGATATTTTGATCAGATTATTTGTGGTAGCTGGTGCTCACTTTCATGCCGATGTAAGTTATAGACAGCCAGCCAGTGGGAGTTGCCAACGGAGACGTCCGAATTTCAACCACTAACGCTGGACTTTGGCTGCGAATACCGGGTGGAGCTGCGTTCAGAACCGTATCTGTACGGCGACCCGAAGTACCGCAGTATGGCGACCATCGAGACGCCGATGTGCATAGACGGATTCTGTAGCTGCCGATGTAAGACTCGCAGACCATTAGGCCCTGACATGTGCCTGACACGTTAACCGAGTGCTTTCAGCGCAGGTGAAGCTGCCGAGCCCGAGGATCTCGTCCGTACAACCGTTCTGGGAACCAGACAACGGAACGATCCAGGTCAGGGTCACGCTGAATTTCGACCAAGCGGCTACCGACCAGTCCAGAAACGGCACCATCACCATGCATGTGCAGTTGGGTGAGTTGTACAGGAAGGCGACGGTCGCTCCATGGCGAAAGATCTTCAAGCTTCGGGTGGAAAATGCGTCTGTTGTCGCTCAGCCTGTAAGTAGCCCACTACTCGCCATCGCGCCGATCAATAAATGCCTTGGTTAAGTCGCAGACAATCTATGAAGTTGTGCTGAAGAATCTCGTTAATCACCTAGAGCACCAAATCCAGGTATGACTCGGTTTCGACTTTCGATTACTTAGCTTTCTGTCGTTTTGTTTTAGTAGTAGTCAACTTAGCCTTATCCTATGACATTGTAGATGAATTGGAAAAGCTTTTTCTATCAAACCAATTAATACTAAGAAAATGATTAATAGAAGCTCATCGCGAAATTCTGCTTTTGCTTGCAACAGCTTGTTTTTGATATTATCGGACAGCAAAACATACGTGTCTCCCTATTCGCTCAACACATCCGTACATTTCATCACATCAAGCAAGTCGACCAGTCAGTTTCGATGACCGCCTGTCCTGTCGGGACGCGGAGGCTCACGCGTCATATAGCGTAACCGGATTTGGTACCTTGTTAGCCCCTATTCCGCTCAACAGTCAGCTGTTGTTGTTTCCGTTTGAGTACACTGAGTGGGATGTTCCGCTTTCCGACGCTCCCTCTGTCGGTATCATTAGTGTGAAACCTTATGTGGTTTACTCTAATGGCGTTGCACTGTCTGTCTCTTCTGCTCAGAGCAGGTAGCGACTCCGTTGCTGACTTTTTGTCAGCCATTGTTCTAAAAGACCTGGAGCAGGTTCTGCTCGCCGACGTTTCACAGTCTGTGTCAGTTCCTCAACAGCCAACGCTGCATTGCTAGCCCTGACGACGACCGAGGCCGTGTAATGTTCGATAACGACAGTATCGTTAGTGAGGGATGGAGGAAAAGTTTTACGAAAACCTCATTAACTCTCCTCCTTACTCACGCAGGCTTAAGACAGGAATCGCCAGAGTTAAACATTCTGAAGAACTCAGGGGTTAATTTTCTGTTTGTGCTTTTGGATGGTTTGTGATATTTATCAGTATGTGTCATTATTCATTTAAATCGCTTGCATTAACAGTGGTACGTTTAGGTATTTGCCATTAACCATCACATGTGCAAAAGTAAAGTGACGAAACGGGATTTCATGGTTGATCGTAAGTAAGACAGCGTTCTTTGTACAAACTGCTATGACGATTCATGTTACAGTTCCGCTACTGAGGACGAGGAGGCCGCCAGAATGCGACCTCCTTGATCAGTTCAATAACACTGACTGCGAAATATTCAAAAACGCTGCCCTCTCTAACGACACTAGCATCACTGGCGAATTCGAGCTGAAAGTTCCAACGTATACGAGCAAAGCCGATGACAGTGAACTTCCAAAAGAGTCGATGGTCATATCGCCGGTGGCAACCTGGTCCCTTTCTTCCGGCGAGAAGCAGCAATACCTGATGATCTACCTACCGATAGTGATTCTGTTCTCAATGGCTGTGTCGACATTCGTTGTCTGCAAAATTTGCCTGAACAAACGAGTGCAGCTGCTAAATAAGAAATTGTGCCTTACTCAAATGGGCAACTTCGGTTCACCGGCCCTCATCAACCAGTAATGGCTCGCTTAACTTACGTTTCCATGCGCATAACCATTTTCATGCAATGCGGTTTGCTTTCAGCACACCAACGATGGAAACCAACGTACTGTACACTGAAAAGGAAATCGTCGATGCACAGCAGCAAGGATTGACGGACGAATACGAAATATTTTACGAAAGGCTTAAATTTGGTACGGTTGTTTTTATCGAATATTGCATCATTAATTTATGAGATTATACAGTTTATCATTAATTCTATGAAATTGATATTCTGTGGAAGTGGGAAAATTCATCTGGTTAAATTCTAACTGCTGTGATAGACGACTGGTAGAAAGCGGGATCCTCATGGATCAGAGCTTGCCAAAGGACAGCGAGAGTGCTTACAGAGTACAAAATTATAATCCATGCTATTATGTCTTACAGATAATGATCTGAATCAGTCTTAAAAGAAGAGATCAACTTAAGAATAGGAACTACTGTCTCGAAGTCTCAAAATCTCAAATCAAAACTCAAAATCCCCGCAATTATTCAGAAACATCCTAATCAAGGCCTAACTCTGGCTGAAGACATAACAATCGATTTTTGTCCCTTTGTTAATCTGCGGTCATAAGTCGTTGCGCAGTGAAACAAAATCGCGGATACAAACGACCAAACTGTACTTTCTGAGGAAATTCGCGGAGCCTACGTCTCGATTATCACTACTGTATAATCCGAGACTGCCAACTACATTCTCCTTTTCACAGTCTCCTCAAGAACTCCTGAAAAGAATCCAAGAGCAGAACAACTCTTGCATCGAAGAAGGACTGAAAATAAACCCTGAGAAGACTTGAAGTTTGTTTAACAAATGCGTAATTATGAGACCTGTTGAAGTCAGTGAACTTGAAGAGGTACAAAACTAAGTTCTTTGAGACTGCTTATCTCTGCGACGGAGCGCCAACTCTGCGAAATCAACGGAAGAGTAAAAATGACATGGACTATTTTCAGAAGATTCAAAAAATTCTTATGCGGGAAACTTCTAATGTACCTCAAGCGAAAGGTCTTCTGTCAGTGCGTTCCCCCATAAACCGTAAACATGAGTGTTGCGCACAAATTACAAACTGCGCAAAGTAACATGCAGGGGTCTGTGCTGAGAAAAGCAAGAAGATATGAGAAAAGGGAAGAAGGTGAAAGGGCACGATCAAGAGTGTGCGCAGTCATTGCAAGAGCGAAGAATTTGAAATTACAATAAGTAAGACATGTTGCAAGAGGAAATGACCATCAATGAACCAGTGGGTGTTAAACTAGACTCAGAGAGAAAACAAGCGGTCCATGAAAAGACCTTTAGATGAATGCCAGGATGAGCTGAAGAAATTTGTTGGTGTCGTGGATAAGAACTGCAGGAGACAGAATTTTGGAAATTCTGGAGAGACCGTCAACCAGCAATATATTAAAAAAGACTGATCGTGTTGCGTATCGACAGGGTTCATAGCTCAGCGATCCGAGAAATCCTTATATCTGAGCTACTGTTTCTTAGGACTGGATGATAGCGATAGTTTGGGCGTGTTTTTCGAATACCAGTATGGTAGATGAGTGGTAGCTATTTCTTGTTTGGCCCATGGGCGAAACGCATTAATGAAGATCCAAAAGAGATTTGAGCAATTGCGGTAGAAAACACTGTTCCAAATTCACAATGTCACCTGCAGTCGCCAAGAAAATGACCCAGGTACACGTTAGTGAAAGTAGGCCAGTCTGTCTGAAACTTCTACCCCCGAGATTACAGGTGAAAAAGATGTGTCCGAAACGTTGATCTCACAGATCAGCCTGCAGTAGGGTGTAGATCCTTACATGTGCATGAACAGAATCTCAGTCTTCACCATTAAGGCAGACTTCGAAAGCAATCCATTAATAATAATGTTGTTGTGCAAGACGTCGATCAAACGTTGGAGATCGAGAAAAACTGTATATACGTAATGACCTTATTCTCCAGAAGATTTAGCTTCAGAAAAAGGAAGCAATCACTCACCGAGAAGTTATTACAAGTGGATAGAATTTAGCCACAACACATTCAACCCCTACTGCATGAGTAGAGGCATCGAGGAAGATTTAGCCGCGTTCCGGTCAGTGATTAATATGGACGGTGATCCTCAAGCTTACTTTCCTGCTTTGTCGTAACTATTCGTCTCCAAAACAAATTTGTCCTTTAATGCTTAACAAGATATGCCATATTTTGGCTACCGTTAGGTTCTGTATCAGTGTTCTAAAGGTTATTTACGTTTTACCGAGGTTACATCAATTAGTGACGATTCGCTGGGGCTGCTCCGTTGTTAGAGCGTTGAACTCTGAACCGAAATATCTCGGGTTCGAGCCCCGATAGAATCACTCGTCTTTCTTCATTATCGAGGTTGATAAATGAGTATCAGTGCGTGGGAAGAAAGCAAAAAACTACACACTATGCTCCCGGCTGATGGCATGGAAATCAGAGCAGCTCCCCCACGATCTTCATGGAACGAAGGTTGCCAGAATTGGCCCAATCATGAAAGTAGAAGACAATGTTTAAAAACATTCTAATGGTTAAAATCTTTCCTTTTATCGTTAATTAATGGTAGTAAATTCACTTCGTCCCAGAAGGCAATCCCTTATTTCGGGAAAATAAATATTGTGAAGTTGGCGCACAGAAAAACGGGATGACGCATCGCCTCCTTTGGGCAATTGAGCGTTTTTGTTTGTACCCAATGAATCTTTCAGAATGCATTAAAGAACTGTTGTCATTGACTGTACATTGTACTGTACTGGACTTGCGTACCAAAAGAGAGGGAGGGACAAAACAAAATTATTCGTAGCGAATATAATGAATAATCGGTTTGTACTAATTTACGATTTTATGCTAATTCATCACTATTTTAGTGCTTAATTATAATTGATTTTGCTACCTGTTTGAAGAACACTTTTTCTTCGCTGTTCGGTTTCGAGTATAACGGCGTCATATTTCGATATTTACTTTAGGACGCGTACTTGGGCAAGGCGCCTTCGGTATGGTTTATCTCGGTACCGCAGACTCGATCGATGGTAGATCAGGGGAGATCACAGTGGCAATTAAGCAGCTGAAACGTAATTTTTAAGAAAATGTGCTAATTTTCTTGGCGAAGGTCTTAATGAGCTTAATCACTTCAGATAACGCAGATGAAGAAGAGCGGAAAGAGTTTTTGATAGAGATCGACATGATGAAAAGGATCGGTCACCATCCGAACATTGTCGAGTAACCTGATGCCGTAAATGTTAAGCAAGTGTAGACACGTCGATCTTATAGGATGTACGGTTGTTGTACAATTCAGTGCCCGAGTTGCATGGTCATGGAGTACGTGCCTTACGGAGACCTGCAGAGGTATCTACAAAACGTCCGCAAAGAGGTGCATACACGTTTTGACGAACGCTTCTGAGCCTTTCTCTGATCGTACATATGCTTTAGTACGAGCGACAGCTACCGGCTTTGTGCCGTACGATGGTCAAGGTTAAAACCACAACCAACGTGCTCGCTCAGAACCTGGAAATGGTGAAACTCAACATCGAGGAGTCTACGTTGCCAGGAGACAGTTTAGGTACCAGTTGTTCGGAGTTTGGCATTTCTACTGAAACAGTCGCAGATGTCTTTTCAAGTTAAGAAAATAACCCCTGTTTCAGACATGATTCCAGAGATGACGTACTCATTGGATCCATTGGAACTGCAAAATTTTGCACTGCAGGTGGCCGGGGGAATGGTAAGCACTGACGAGATTAGAAGATTCGTTCGTTTGTTACGCACAAGCTTCTTGTAGTCGCATCTCGAATCACTGGGCATCACTCATCGCGATCTAGCAGCTAGGAACATACTAGTGGGACATGGAAAGTGCCTTAAAATTTCCGACTTCGGTCTGTCTCGAACAGGCGTCTACGTAAAAACCACATCTGGCAGAATACCTCTTCGCTGGCTGTCCATCGAGGCGATCAGAGATCACGTATACAGTACTGCCAGCGATGTATGGGCGTACGGAGTGGTGCTGTGGGAGATCTGTACACTTGGTAAGACATTTCGTTTGATCTGGCGTAGGTGAAACGATGCGCATGTTGCTGTGTCGTTGTACACTTGCATTGAGATTGCATGTGATCAAGAAGGACTGACTTCAGTATGAAGATGCTTTATTCAGAAAGTAAGATGAGTAGAAGTTCACGAAGAGTACTGATTGAACAATGCATCAGAACCGTTGTAAACAAATGCGCTAATTAAATATGAAATTAATAGCTAAAATAAAAGAAGCGAAATGTACACAGAGCTATGAGCAAAGCCACATCCGACCGATGCGAGATTAGAAGCAGAATGCAATACAAGTCGTAGGGTAGCACAGAAAGAAATATATAAAGTTCGCTTCATAAGCGTTGCGGAATCATGAGTTGGAATAAGTCAGAGAAGTGCCCCTTACCAGTTCTGAATCTGCAAATGGCTCAAAATCAGCAATGCTGTTAAACGGTGATTTAGATGACCTCAAGTGAGGGAAATGGCGCGTCTAAACGAAGGTATGATCGCGACTACTGGTTTATTTCAGGCTGATTGCCACCATGGACAGTCAACTATTCCCTTGGTTCTAGTCGAATCACAGTCCTAGGAGTCACTCGCTTCAGACAGCATGACAATACCTTTCGTCCATTCTGATATGACTACGCCGAAACACTGTGCTGACCCCGTTGTTCGAAACTGAACGATGTGCTAGCCATTTCTAGGCTGGTTGCGTGGAACTAAATTTAAATTCGTTGCTCAAGGGAATTAGCGTTTAAAAGAATTTTTTCCGAATTCGAAACCGATCTCTTACTGCTGTATCGTCTCCCTCTCTATGCTGCAGAAACATCATCAGAACTGGCAGAAGGACGTAAACGGCATAATTATATGATAGCAAAAAACAAGCGATTCTAGGGACGGTGGTAGGGAAATGAAACAGATTGAAAGTAAAGGTGAAAGTAAATGGACTCAACGGACATCGCAAGAATTGCTAATTGTTGCACGTACTTAATTACTAAAAATTTGTTACGCAGAGATGTTACTCTCTTTTACAGAAGCCTGAATCTGCTAGGTACATAATCAAAGATCTCGATATCTCTTTACAGTTGAATATGACTGAATTCTAAGAGGTTAATTACAAATAGAAGATCGTTCGAGTGCTTATTGCCACAGCATTCTATCTGATGTGCTTCTAGTCTAATTAAAGTTTAATCCTGAGAAACCCTAATCTTTTCACTGGCAACACAACAAAGATAATATACGCATTAGGGCGCTAGTACTGTTTACGGTAAAAGTTGCTTTCGTGAAGAAGTTTCAGGTAGCTTTAAACTAAAATTCATAGATTACCTATCAGAGGAATATTTTCCATTTTTCCGATATCTCGAGCAAGATCCGCATGCAGAACGATCTTTGAACCACTACGCATAGATTACCCTGGTTTAGGACATCCGGATGATTTGCATGCTGCGCTTGTGCAGAAAGATAGTATGACATACGGATGCTCCGCTCCTAAGCTACGCGAGAGCATTCAGTTCAACGAGTTCAGGGTACATGTAAACAAAAGCTAGAAGTTCAGAGAGCGAGACAGACAGACAATCAGTTACATATACAGACAAGGCAAATACACCATATCAAGTACAACGGCAGACGGACGTACAGACAGACACAAGGAAAAGCATATACGAATACACCCACTTACATATACCCAGATAGAGAAACAGACAGACATACAGAAACACATGCAGATAAACAGATAGAAACACACAAACACAGACATAGACGTTCGTCGAGACATACACACACTCAACTACACAGAGATTATGCGTTAAGGAACACGATTTACAACAGGCATACAGTTCAGTTACAATTACAGTTCCCTTGGGTAAGTAGCTGAACTGGTATAAACCGTACTCCTCAAAATCATGAAGATGTGCTCAAATTACACCGCTCTGTAAGAGCAGATCAGCACCTTGTTTTATGAATTACGACATAGCAACTGCTCAGAAGGTCGCTAAAAAATGGCAGAGAAAACTCGATCGAAAATTGAACAGAAGCAATGGCCACCAGATAGTGCAGTCCTTTGCTGATAGTCCCGCATCAAAGAAGTCAAATCGAAAGATTTAAACGTTCAATGAACAGACACTGCAGAAGGAGGATATGCAGCTCCCTGAAGACGCTTCGAGATCTTACAAAAAGGCTCATACACACAGTTCGAATTATTTACCGCCTTAATGACATCTCTAGAGACAGTTATGTTGATGAGGTTGAGTGCAAACTCAACGCAGAATAAGGGAATACATGCCATACAGAAGCAGCAGAACAAAAAAATGCAGTCGTAGTGTAGCAGCGCATAGCTCAAAAGCGAGCGGGATTTCAAAAAAAGTTCAAAGAGAAGCTCACGTGAAAAAGAACGAATTCTAGAAGCAGTGATGGACGAACAAGCCATTGAAATATTTGACAACAGAAGGCATGACTCAGGGCCGTGCACCACATTGGAGCTATGATAAACTTGTTCTTATGCCTAATTTAGAAGTAGAAAATGGCCTTCGCCTTACTACTCGTAGGGAAAAGGAAAGTTTCAAACCGTTGAAATATTCACTTGCAGGTTTATCATGGAACCAGTTCTGGCGCCCTTCGTTTTAACAATTCACTGGTGGGGTGCTGATCTTCCATGCCATCAGTCACAACTTCTTTATTGAAAAGAGAGAATGGACACTGGCTATGAAGCAGACATCGTGTGGTATCCTGTTTCTTTCCCAGAAGCGGTGCTAGTTTATTAACCTCCACGAATAATGGCTGAAAAACTCCTCTGCTATTTGAACTCGGGACCTCTCGCTTTTGAGTCCGATGCTCTAATAATTCAGCAACCCAGCTTGCTTCCTCAGAAAGCCGAAGAACGAATTCTGTATCAAGAACCGGTTGGTCATTCCAACGGTTGGGTTGAGGGAGGCGTAAGTGCAGCATGTTCTGCATCTGGCTTATCATGATAAGCATGATCGTTACAGCTTTGACAATTTCTGCTCCACTCTTCGGTCCCTCTGACTGATTAATGCAAAATATTTACTTCAATAAATTACTTATGAACTTTACCTTAAAACCGTTATCCTGTTCTGCTCGAAGCAACTTTCTCTGGAAAGCGAAATGATGCTACTTTGTCCTACTTCTACCACCGCGTCGTTCGGATTTTAAATGTCTTACGTATTAATTGTTGTCTTTCGTTCATAGAGTAGATAACCTGATAAAATGATTCTTCAGGGTTTATTACGGAGTGACCCCTCTCCCACTGCTTCCTTGTTAAGCTACTAAGAACTATATTTCCGATTATAAGCTTGGCCTTCGCAATTGTAAGTTCTATGCTAGTTACCCAGTTATTTCGTTCTTTAGACCTCCCTGATACGAACGCGTAAGTCTAACAGCTTATTAGCGTTTCCGTGACAGATCTGAGTGGAGACCTTTACCACCTTTACCGAAATTATCATTATTTTAGGAGGATTCCCATACTCTCATATTGATGACAAAGATATGCTACGGTACTTGCTGGCAGGTTATCGTCTGGAGAAACCTCCGCCTTGCAGCGACGTCATGTAATTATTACGAATGGTTAACGCGATAACTTTAATGCATCTACGTGTTTAGATATGATTTGATGGCGCGGTGCTGGAATTACGACCCATGTCAAAGGCCTAGTTTTGTGCAGATCTACCAGGAATTGGTGGACCTAAGCAAAGGAAACAATTTGTACGTCGAGTTCGACGACGATGTCAATACAACCCTACCCCCGGGAACGTACTGCCGACTGGCACCAGATTCCAAAATTGACTCTATTTACTGTATGTGCTGTAATCAACGAGCGGTCTCCTCAGTGTAACGGGTCCATTCTAGAGGCAAAACTTGCCTGAACAGAAATTACGCTTTCGGTTCCGTCCGTCCGGGACGCGGTTCTCCCTCATAGCCGCATACTGCAAACGTCCGCTTCCAAACCTGAGCGTCACTTTCATTCTGAGCTATTATTTATTCGTGTGCGGTTGTTGAACATTATTTGTATAGAGAGCGTCATTAAGCGCCATGGGGCCGATCGCTGATTGATCGAGTATCATGAGATTAGCGGTCGTCTGAGATTTCTATGAGGAACTCTTAAACAAACACTTGTAATTTGTTGTTCAAAGTAAACAGTTCTTAGACACGCATCCAAGTACAAGCTGAAAACAAAAAAAAACATCTATGAATACCATTATTTTTTAAAAATTTTTAAAAATAGACTGGCGGTTTGCTGGTCGACTGCACCTTGAGATCACGAAGTTTAAAAAATGTTTAATTTAATTTACAAATTCCTAATTCGTCGAGAAACACGGGGCAGATCGATCGGCTTTTGAACTTTCTCTGAACTCGCCCAGCAGCGGTTCCAAAGAAGTTATCGCCGATCACGGTGAAAAGTTTGTCATCGAACAAGAACTGAAAAACGCTTCCTGCCTTCGGAATGGTCACCACTCGATTCTTCTTTGTCAAGATCATAAACGTAAGGCGTGTTTCCATGATGACCATACCGCTTATTCCAATTTGCGTCGCGTTCCGAGCGTGTGATACTCGCATTAAACATCCGTGATAATCGGCCTTCAGGTAACACGACTTCCTGAAAGTTTGACAGTGCAATTTGTTATTACCGTCATATGTATTACAGGTTGAGTATCTCCAATGTGAAATCTGTTACATTGTACTGTGTTATCTGGCTTCTCAGTCCTGATTTTTCTGAAAATTTCTTAGGATAATACGAACACCCTTCCCGTCCCTCTCTCCCTCAACGTTGCATCAGCAGTCGTACTTTCTGATATTCGGCCAAGCAGAAAAGAGCATCCCTTCGCCTTTAACGAGGACTGGATGACCAAACATTATAGGAGGTTTTCTATGTCTCATTCGTGAGCACACTTTCTCACTACTCATTTTGCCTGCAGGGTCGAAAAGGAGAACCAAACGTCAAACACCCTATTTTTATGCCTTCATTTTATCACTGAAAAGTCATTAATTCTAAACTTATATCCTCCCTTCCTCAACTCTCTCCCTTCCAATCTATATAAGCTGATGAAAATATCTTTCTGTACTGCAATGAAACCAGGGTCATTTCAATTTGTGGAATAACAGTTTCTTTTGTTGCGATTTGTAATGAGCTGCTACGCGCGTTCTGGAACCTCTGTCACTTTACACTCACAGCAGACAGCGCTTCTGAAGTACTTCAGCTTTTGTCCATTAAAATTTTTATTCAAAGGAAACAGATTCGTTATTTTGTGTATTCAAGTGGAGAATTTGAATTAAAAATGTGCTAAATGGTTTTCAATACTAGAATACATTGGAATTGTGACCCGGTATCAGTGTTTTAACCGATGCCATTAAATTAGACACGCTCCTACCGAATGAAAGAAAGTTTTCATGAAGGTCCCGTTTCTTAACACGGCCGCGTCATGGGTATGCAGTAAACCGTCAAAGGTCAGTGCGAGATGTCTCTGACTGCTTATGTTGTCTTTATATATCGTTAAAGATATCAAAATGGCCCGATAGTGATAACCCCATGGATGACAGTGACAAGAGGAAGCACTTAAAGCTATGAATTGAACAGGAAGTTAACCTGTTAAAGAAACTAGATATTAGTTTAAGCGTGAAACTTCTTTCAAATGAGCTTGCAGTTGTAACTACCACCTTCTACGACTTAAATTAATGAAAAATAGAAAAACATTGCATAAAAATAAAAACGAAGATCTCTGGTGTAATGCTTTTTGTGGTGAGAGATTTCTTACGGTGCTCGCCGGAGTGCCCCCATGTACCCCTGCCATAACTCGTGCAGAGGTAGCATCTGCGCATATTGAAGCGACAGCCGTTTGATCTTGTGACAACGTCGCACGTTCGAAACGACGGCTTTTGGCTTCGTTTGACGGCGGGACGACTTTTCCAAAACATATGTTTTACGAAAGGTACTGCGCCCCATCTGCAAAAAAAGCGACAACTGATTGCACGAACGACAGCCAATGATGCTCAAAAATGCAGATGCATACACAATACTGGAGAACCACATGGGCACAAAAACATGATCTGTCATAACGTTTATTTACAAATAAATAACCAACAAAATATGAACAGGAAAAAAACGAAAACATTGCACAGATGGCAAAATGAACGAATTATGAGTCTGTTACTTTCGAGCTCGAATCAGGCATTCTTGAACGCCGCTTTGCGATCGCGTCTTCGATCACCTTCAGTTGAAGCAGCAACTCCTCTCTCCTCGAAGAAACGTTCTGCGAACGAATGTCTGACAACTTCTTGCTGCTTCCTCCGTCAGCTGGCGCCTCTGGCAATTCTTCAAAATTCGACGAATCAGAATTTGACCCGGATCTGACTCGGCTGCATTCAGACAACTTTATTTTTTCGTACTGGTTCTTGTGCGAAGTGGTGCCGCTCGAATGACCAGCGTTGCGACCCACTTCTTCCTTAGTTTCCTAAACACTGTTGTAATATCAGGCACGCTATCAGTCCCTGGTTGCGAAAATTAACATATCGATTATTTCGTTGCGATGCCTAATCAATTAAAACGTATGTACGAAAACCGTATTTACTGAGGAACACTGACCAGAACACTGCGGTAAATTTAAGCTTGTCATCAATGTCGTGTGCATCGGTTCGTTTGTTTGTTCAGATCATCATACGAATGCTCGCTGCCTATACTGTTCCTGATCATGGATGACTTAAATGACTACCAACAAGTAAATCTATTTTGTGAACCGATGAAGAACAAGTTAAGGCGTGCCAAAAAACTCAAATATTAAAAAATTAATTTATCGACCCCATCGCTTAAAACACCATAAATTTTAATACTTCCTATTAAACAAGCTTCCTATATTTCACTGCTTAAGTCGGGCAAGTAAATTTTACTCGACAATAGCCTGGCTCAAAAGTTTTCGAGAGATCAAAAAAACACTACAAACTACTGGAAACACTGTCAAATAAATTTGTTTAATTTCAGTTAGCAATATAACTAAAATAATGTAGCAGGTCCAAATGAAAACTACCTTTCTGCGTTGTAGAATGATGGAAAAAGATACGAATTTATAAATGCATGTAAACGGATATTAAAATAATCTGACAGTAAAAGCAGCAGTAATGGGTCATAATCAATATCATGAGAGCAACGACAAAGAACAATCACTCTTTACGACAACTAACTAAAGTGATAAATACTGAAGGGCTGCAGGAGATCCACTGGGAATATCCGGTATTTTAAGAAATATATTCATAAACCTTTGGAAGGAAGATCAAGTTGGGGAGATGAAAAAATTCTTTCGGGAACAGTGAGATTAATAAAAGAATATTGTATCAATTTTGACTACATAGAAAGCTATATTCTTCAGGATCTAACAAACAAGTATACAACGCACAATAATTCTGCTTACATGCTGTAGTCACAACTGGTTTCGGATCAAGCTCGATCCGTCTACACAATTATGCAAAGTCCTACTTTTATGCCGGTCGAGTTCACTCTTGCGTCTGATGGTGTCATATTTCTCACTAGAACGGTGTTACTC
>UZAM01007465.1:5859-18256 GCA_900618415.1 Soboliphyme baturini
TATGGCCATATCCTCCAAGATGAAATCAGAACTAAATCACAGGGAAGTCTGTGGCAAAGAAGCCTTCATTCAGCAGTGGATCGACAAAGACTGTGTTGATGGTGATATACTATGATACTGCTGTCTAGTGTAGCATATTGTAGTACGGTATAACAAAAGTTAGTATGGGACAGTATCCAATTGTGAATATATCATGTTATCCCATGATGTAATATCATATGGAATTGTATAGGAAGACAATATATTGTATCATCGTCGGTTGCCGGGCGCGATGGTTCTGCTTTATTATTTCACCATACAAGGCAAGATTGTTTACCGAGCAGCTGTAACTCGTTCAGATCACTCAGCCTAACAACAGCTTTCTGGTACTGGTCGGTCTTTTTATAAAGTCGGACTTCCTGTTCTCGAATGGTCAGTCGCCTTGAACTAGAAGCCATTTTTCTGCGATGGAAAAAATTTCGAAAATCGGCGTACGATGTTTTCGCTGCTTCGCCAGTCAATCAGTGCTTGTTCCACGGGTTAGGTTTCATGCTCGAACATTTCGTTTCTGTATTCAGATGCATAGCATTGCAATGCTGTATTATTCCATATAAAATGTTTTTCGATATTATTTTATGTAATAAGGGACAGAAGTATGATAATGTATACCATCGTTTAGTTTACAACTTGGTAATGTATATAATTCTATAATATAATACATTTACCGCTGTTTAGCATTTCATACTGTTGTGGAGCGTAGCAGCATATAATGTTGCGTAAGATAGTATAGTATATTATGCTGCTCCATGGCATTCGATGTTATATTACAGTACTCGACAGCATGATATTATTGCTGTGCGGCGATATGTCATAGCACTGTATTTGCCTGATGACGTTGGGAACTGTACCATAATGAAACTCGCCCTAAAATAAATTTTTAGTGTTACTTTTTAGTATCACTGCGCTTCAAGCCGTTGGTCCAAATGTAGCGGAAGAATTTTTAGCTGGAAATTGCATCTATAAGAGCTTTAAAACAGTCTATTCCATACCATTCTTTGATAAATATAAAACATGTTAAATAGCGGAGTTCTTCAGAATCAGGTTGCACAACATATTCAATAAATGCAATGCCCGATGCTCTCGCATCACTGTCTGTTGGAGTCGTTATATTATACTGCGTACAATAGTGTACTATATGCTATACTGTATGTACTTATACTGTATAACAAATTCTTTGCTTACAGTCTTTTTCGAAACTAACCTTTCAGATCACTCATTTTCAGAATTACAACGTCTCTTGCTTTAGGCAGTCAACTCCGAACGCACTGACGAAGTATTTTAATTCAAAGACCAGCTTCTCACGCATCCAAATTCCGGGAATAAGCAAAAAACGTGAGATGCGGCTGATCTGTGCATTCGGCGCAGACCCGAATTCTCTCATAGGTATTAGTTTGTGAATTGTTTGATTTGTAACTTGTGCTGGGTGGGCGATCGATTTTGAAATTACTGTTTTTTCCGTGCCTCTTAGAGCATATCTTTATTCAGAATTTCGGTGAAACATTTCTTCGATGTCGTAGAGCATTTATCCGTTTGTAAAATGTTTCCATAAAACACAATAGTTGAATTAGTTGAAAATTTAGAAAGTAATTTTTTAACAGAATTTTGTCATCTATGAGATGAGGACTTGCCGTAAATTCTCTTAGGTGCGCCATGCTGTCCAGTTGTTCACAGTATCAGCTTGTGACACGTTTCGGTGATAATTGTTCCGAGGCACTATCGGATGCATTTATTGATGTAATTATTGTAGTATTCAGCGGCGCATGCATTATAAGGTAAAGAAAAAGATTAGAAGAGTTTTTGCATAGTTCCAGTCTTGCCTTCGCCTCATCAAAATGGACAGTGACGGTGAGGCAATGCGGTTAATTGTATACAGTTGCATTCATAAAAACTGCATAATCCGGTGACCGATCAACCTTTACCTCGATGAGAAAAAATGGAAAAGAAAATCTATCACCGTTGAAAGGTCGTTCTTCCATCACTTTCAAGATTGGGCAATTTTAACGCTTTTCTTTTCATGAAGTTGATGGTACGATGGTGATCTCCGCCGTTTCTATGCAGTCAGCCCGAAGTGACTATTTTTAAGGCAGACTCTAAAGCCATGTGACGAGCGCTACGTGTAGTCTCCTGTTTCCTTCCCACGGAGTGATACCCAGTTATCAACCTCGCAGGAAAGAAAGATGACTGACCTCTACAGGGGCGTGACCTCAACTAGGGATTCATCGGTTCTGATTTTGACGCTCTACTGACTGAGTAGCCCCGGTCTGAAGCAACGTAAATTCCTTGCTAGCGGAAATTCGTCAATAACAGAAAGATTGTCATAGAGCACATCGAACCCGGTACTACCGGAGTTCGAAACAGACCTTTTAGACACTGTGCCACAACGCCATCTCCATCAGGACGGATGGTTATAGGGGAAATTTTTTGCACAGCTTAAGATAATAGGAAGAATAGAACACCTACTAAAGTGGTATAGGCATTTGAGAAGAAAGAAATATGCCAGGTTTTCAGAAGAGGCTCTAACGGTGGATTTTGAAGACCGTCAGAAAAAGATTAATTAGTGTTGTGTGACAGCCAAAGCAGAGGGTTAAAATATCTCGAAATACCGGCAGCTCGTTCTCTACAATAAACAGACCTAAATACCATTTTTAATTAAACTGTCCCGTTGGTGTGTAACTTCGCACGGATAACGTAAAATAAAAATTATCGTTCCCTGCACACGTGGAATCGATGCGTCGTGGTAACGTAATGTATAAATGTGATGTATATAAATTGACGAAATATGCATCCACTTTTGTGGTAGTTATTTACACTGAACATTTCAGCTGTTGTTTCCTCAACATTCACATGATTGTCCGTTGCTTATACGTTTAAACTGATTCTCGTGAACTGCTTTAGTTGTTTGTGCAGATGGTAGCTACTACAAGTTCATTTTCAATCTGAAAGGCGAGTGCACGAGGCAGACGTACGCGATGTTCCTGGAGCTGACCGAATAAAAACACTAAGCTGTTGCTATCGATTAAAACACATTATTATATGATTCTCATTGTTTTGTTTGTTTTTTATTAATAAAAGGTTTTACCAGTTACTGTTGCTTATGGTTTCTATTCATATAATACTCTGAGTTTCATCCATGCCACTTTTATCGATTGTTGATTTGTATTCTTCTGTGTTTTAGTATGTTTTTCTGTCGTCTTGGATATGCGTGCAATCTCTTTGACCAGATCCCATGTTTGCTGGAAAAGTCTCGCTATATTTCTCTGTCGCCTATTTTATGGTAAGTTACTGTGGCTACTATTTATACGCGAAATGGTCCGCCAGCGTGTACCCTGTTGCTAGGATGGCGATTTTTTCATTGATTATAGATTTTCTGTTTAATCGTATGGTATTAATAGTAATAATTTATCTTTACTTTTACAAGATCATGTTTTGTGCACGGCATCAACAAGAAACATAATTGTTATGAAATTCCGATCGATAAAAACGGAAGTTTGCATCTGTTGGGATGTTGGTCTCCCTTACACTGTGAAGATTAATAGCCAGTTGTGGTGCTCTTTTCACAAAGTTTATAGTGCAGCGCGGATCTCTGTTTCTGTGCCATCATTCATTAGGATTATCTAATTTCAGAGGTAGAGTCTACAGCTATTTAACAAATAAAGCGTATAGTCTCATGTTTCCTTCTAATATGGAATAACTCATAAGCGGCGAAAGAAAGAAAGGCCAGTGGCTCGACCAAGGTTCGTATCTGTGATCCGCGATCTCTCAGTTCCGAGTCTGACGTTCTACCGATTGAGCCACTCCGATCTGTGGTTCCCATGGACCACGCTTCAGTGTGAAAGGATCTCTGAACATTCCAACTAGATAGGGTGCTACTGATCGTATTTTAGTCCGGTTAGGGGTGATCGCAATAATGAACTTGCCTCGTGTACTTGAAGTCGAGCAATGGCAGGCTGCGAAATCAATGTAAAACGAGTGAGCGAGAAAAACTTTGTGCGATGGTATTATCGTATAATAACGTCCTATAATCTTTCAGATCTGGCGATTGCCAAATGCATTGCGTGTTAAAGCTCTTGAAATGGAGATTCATAAATATTAATCAGTATCATACAGCACCTTTATGTCACAGGTCATGTTATCAGACAATATTAGCTGCTCGTTAATGATCTAGCCAAGGTCTTTCGCATTATTCACCCACGTGAAAGCGTGGAACAAGTTTGAACAGGTTGATGTTAAATTCGCTCGTGTTTTTGAATTCAGTGAAGCAGCATCGTTATGACTTTTATTCACTGAGGTCTCTCTGGCGCATGGCAATTGCAACGTTGAGACATAGGCGCATTTCCGGAGATTTTAGCATAGGATCGTTCTTGCGCAATGCGAGTAATTTCGGATCCGGGATCAATTTTACATAACGCACAATTATTAGGCGGTCATAGCCACTGAAGAGCACGATTTCTTTACGCTCAAAAAAGAACGCCGCAGTTGTCCTTTGAACATTGTTTTATACAAGTTTGTGAAGGGGTAGGATATAACCTGTCCCTTGGGTCGTGTCAAATGACGGGAAGCACATCGAGGAGTACGGTTGTAACTATTGTTTTGTTCTTGTTCATTTCCATAGTAACTGGAAATACGCAAGTTCATCTGTAGTCCCTCGACCTGTTCTGAAGCCAAATTATGAAGGATCTTAAAGTCGCTGAAACTAGAGAAAAAGGAATATAGATTGAGGTCAACAATGAAAATAGATAACGAAGCGATGCTTAGGGCAAATGTCAAACAGGAAATGCCTGTTTGCAAAATCACGGCCATGTTGATCTGAGATGCGAAACAAAATTTCATGGTCGTTGCCGATATGGGCTTTTACGTCACCGGCAATGATCGAAAGCTTGTGTCATGGTAAAGAACGAACTACCGTATGAAAACAGGCGTGAAAATGGTCCTTCTTTTGACCCTGTACACGGGGAAAAAAGTTCATCTTAGTTTCTGTTGTCGCGACGGTTTAAAAATGAATGCAGTGACTCTCATGTACTGGACGCTTTCTTTGTTCACATCAGCAGAGCTGCGATTCTAGCGAAGTCAGGGTTGGGATCCGCTGATATCCTTGTCCTGATAAGTGGATTTTTGAGAATCCCAATATATCCATGTTGCATTGCGCTGCGATTCAGCTGACGTCCTCGGTGCTCAGCGTTCGCTCGTTCCCACAAGTGGCTTCGCAGATGGTATGTTTCTGCACGTCCGAGCTTTCAGTAAATGATCGTAATCGGCTTAGGGACATATCCTCACTTCGCCTCGTTATTTCCTCTTTTACGTGATCCCGCATTTTGAACATTGTATGCTTTCCGAGATGAAGACACCTAATATGGATTATGGAGAGTATGAAAATCAGAAGTGGCGTCAATTTCCATGCAGAAATGGCAAACGTTGTTCACCTATAAAATTTCTTTGAGAAATGAATGATTTGACTCTTTCGATTCTGAGCCCATTGTTGATTGGAACTGTTGCTGCTAATTGGTTGATCAATTGCCGAGGGTAAGAAGCAAAGCCATTTAAATTTTTTTTCACCCCTTGTTCTCTACGACAAATAACACCATAGCGTTGCGCCCCGGCGACGAGTAAACGTGGCAAAAAATGTTTTACCATTGACTTTGTACGGTGATGTCAACAGTCGATGGTCAAAATTCTAGTATTGAATATGAAAGGTGGACGTTTCTGCTTGATTGCAAATTGGTGTTATAGACTGATAAATCGTTACATAAAATAATGGAAATTTAGTCAAACAAGGTTATAGGAAAAACTAATTTGGTTTTAATTTAAATACACATGCTGAACTGTTTTAATTTCAGAAATTTGTAAAAATAACTGCTGGAATAATTCAGAGGTAGAATTTTGTGGCGAAATCTTGGCGAGGATTTTAACCAGCAGTGGATCGATAAACGCTAACGGTGATAACATTTGAGTGTCTATAAAACGACAAATATGCTGTTCTTGCAGTGATAACATAAGATATGCATAAAATGGCGATGCATCTCTACATAAAAATGGCAAAACGGGCAGTTCACTTGTCAGATCACGTGTCAGGCGTCTTCCTTCGATGATTTGCATTTATGCGTGATAAAACTGCAAGCAAGAAGGTCGATCCTGAATTGTTTCTAATGGTCACTGGGCCATTTACAGTCTATGATTGACGACGCCAGATATTGTTAACACTAGCTTGACAGTTCAACTTAGGGCATTATAGTTTCCAGGACGAACTTACGGTTTGGCGAAAAATTATGTGATTAATTGGAGGGGGTGGCAGGAAGAGACAGGAAAGATGCAGACTGCTGTGGCATTCGCAAGAATCCAAATCAGTGCCCCACGGCGCATGGCTGTCGCACGAACGACATGTACAAACGTAACAGATGTGTAGCTAAATTATTGGATGACAGTCGTTCAACGTATGAAGGATATAGAATATTTAGGAAAACGGGCGGTGTCACTTTGTTGAGTTGTAGCCTAGATTTATGCATCGGCTTCTGTACATGGGTCGGTTGAAAGAAACTCTAGGCCGTTGAGATTACTGTACTTCGACAAATGATCAGAATAACTTGGAATGATTTGTGTCAGATGCCACAAAGTGCTTGAATTTTAAATCACAGTGACTGGAAAATAACCGTTTGAGATGACGTAACCACGGGCAGCGAAGCGATAACAATTAATTTATAAAGAAAGAAGATTCAGCTTATTGACTCTTGGCAAACTGAATCCATTTCGATATTTGACTCTTATGAATGATTTATGCATTTGTTGATTAATGAAATTAACGTCTATCATCGTTTGTAAGTCTGTATAGAAGATTATAGAAGAATATTGGTTTTGAGATATATGCTGCATTAGTTACATAATTTTCATTACCGTTACCAAGGAAACACTCGTGACATTTCGTGTTGTGAATTCTATTAGTTAGATTGTTTCGAAAATGAAAATTGACCCCTTCAGTGGTTCTAGACGCAACGAAGCACAAGGGTGGTAGCTTTTATTGAACCGCGTTGCCGATTTTCCAGCCTAACTTCATTTGCGATTCTCAGGGTTAAGTTTTCAGATATTGCTTGGGCAGTGTAGTTTAGTTGAAACAATGCCGCCCACAGTTATAATAAATACTACCATTTGCCTGTTTCCTTGTGTCCAACCACTGATATGATGGTTTATTGAAAAAGACTGAACTGAAATGAGTTTCAGAAATCATTAGTGTCTAAAAATTTTGTCTTGTTTGGCGACATAACTAACTGCGCCATGATTTTAGACGTTTTCTTTTAGGATGCTATGGATGGCATTATTTTGACTTAGCCAATGAAATGTTTAAGATAGAAAGTCAGCTAGCAGAAAAATATTCATAGCTCATTTCTTCATATGATATGATAAATGATTTTGTCTATGCTAATGAACTAAAATGTTAAATTTACTGTTGTTTAATATATGGAATTTTATGAAGGAATGCAAAATACGAAACATTTTTGATAACTCTATTTCTTAAAGTCGTCATACTTTTCAAAATAGTAAATGTTCTACCAGAGAAGTTTTCAAGCGGTTTTAAGCACTGGTTTTGAATTAAATTTTACAAATATTTTGTTTAAACAAATTTTTCATTTATTTAAATCGTTTAA
This sequence comes from Soboliphyme baturini, assembly GCA_900618415.1. Lineage (NCBI taxonomy): Eukaryota > Metazoa > Nematoda > Enoplea > Dioctophymatida > Soboliphymatidae > Soboliphyme > Soboliphyme baturini. Next base: position 13,533 of record UZAM01007465.1, read on the forward strand.
CTTGAATTCAGTGAGTACTTAACCACTGTCTAATTCTGAGCAACATCTCGCATCTCAAGGTGGCGAACAACCTCTCGGTAGGGTCAAACCTAATATGGTAGTCCTGATGCAGGATCATGAAATCTGTTTTTGTGCCAGAATCGTTTAGCTGTTCTTGGTGCATTTTGCATGTTGTTGGTATTAGGGCAAGAATATGGTGATGAGTTCGTAACGAGTTCAAATGGTTTACATTTAGTGACAATTTAATCCTGTGACAGTGAAATCCAAGTTGGACTGATCTCGTAAATTCCCTCTTGCCTGTTAAACTTGCTTTCTGTCTGTTCTACCGTTATCACTTTCAAGATATTTCTTTTTCGCCACTTGGCTTCCTTGCGAACGATACTGCTTGCATCCCATTGTGACAGCTTATTCTATGTTCCGCAACGACAGTATACCAGCTGATGGGTTCACTCACCTAGTTATTCAGCTTTATACTAGTTTCTCCAGTATAAATCTCTTTAGATGAGCGGTTTATCTCGTATGCTATTTGTCATGTTTTGCTATGATGCCTTTCACCTATTTGAGGTTGCTGAACGTGTTTCGAAAATGTGGGGATCTGTAATATGTGATTACGTGGTGCCTATTCACGAAACGTAGCATAATTTTGATTTAAATTTGGTGCTATTTTGATATAATTGTAATAGATAGGGTTTCCTAGTGATTGCCCTCACGTATCGGCTCTATTTTTGTGAAACAGGTTCGTAATGGATGAACAATATTAGAACAGAATAGTTTATTAAATCTTCAGAATGACATTTTCAGTATAAGCGAGTGGTTATAATCTCTCCACGTTTTCAGTACGAATGACTTCGAATGTCGCATATTCTCTTTTCTCTTTTAATCCGATTTTCTGGCTTCCGGCACAGAAGCCACCATAAGGACTAATTCACAAAATGATTGTTTTTCTTACTCCAGAAAACGTTATATTACAGAAGTGGTTCAGTTTCGTTCTGAATTTTTTCTCGATAAGTTGTTCTTTTCCGGTTCATTAACTTCATCAGATGTTCTTTTCTGGTAAAAATATTCAAATATGTTAATTTTTAAAATCACCTTACCGTCTCAGTACTGTCAGAGCTTAAATGAATTCCTTTAATTAATAATATGTTATATAAATTGGTTAAACGGCCCAGTCGTTTTTTCAATGATCTATCTTACTGCCACAACTTTGCATCTTCGTTAAGGTTTGCCTTCGCTTAGATAGGATGTAATAAATTTGCATCGGTTGTAAAATGGTGCAAAAGTTAATCGGGTTGTGCGCAGTTAAGGGTACCCTATCAGGTAACCGAAGTTGCTCAGTAGCTGAGTCGACAATCCTGAGATCAAGTCTCGATCAAGTCATTCGCGTTTCGTCGTTGTTAGATATCAAACGAATACCACTTCTGGGAGACTATCATTACGTAGTATAATGGGCACAAAGCGTTTGAAAGCAAGAATATTCCTAGCAAATGACAGAAACTGACATTGGTACCATTTTGTGAAGGAAGAGTGCCGATAATGGCACCCAGTCAAGGAAGAGTAAAGGATACTTAACATCATAGCAACTATTGACTTCGATGAGCAAAATAATATGTTGTCCATCGTTCTCCAACTCATCCTGGCAATTTTAGTTGAATATACTTTTATTCAACTCGTTTGACATGCAGTCCTGAGTCCTTTGCATTGCAGGCGCTTAAATACCATGTAAGCGTGGCCTGCTTAAATCGTACCCAATGTCTCTCTTCCTTTACCTGCTGGTGTAAAGTGAGAAATAGATTTTTCGTTCTTTACACTGCATTTTCGCTGTTTCAATCCGGCATCAATATTTTTAATGTGATTTGTGACTTTTCCATTTTTTCATGCCAACAATGTACCACTCCTAGTATCTTAAGGATATTCATTCTGAGTTACGGTTTGGGCAGAAACAAACTTAGGGTGGATTAACCTCGTTATTACATTTTTGATTTTAGCGCTGAACCGCTGAAGAAGAAAAAGCGCGTAGACCCACAAATCATCAGGAACCGGTTAGAAAAGAAAAAGAAACGAGCTGAAAAAACTATACAGCAGTTGCTACGCCACGCTAAGAAATTAAAACCGATCGAAGAGAACGCACCGGAAATGAAGGTGCTCGACAACCTAAAGTATGATAGATGTAATAGTGGTATACTCTTGGTAGAACATTTTTGTTATTGGTTATAGGAAATGGCAAAGACAACCAAGTGAAGGAACCATCCTATACACCGGAAGGGAGCCAGAGTTTAAAGAATGGAGCAAGTGAGCTAAACGACTTTGTCTTTCTTGTCATTGGTGATGTTACAATCCGTATCGGTATGTTGTGAAACTAATTTTTTTTTCAGTCATAGGCCACTGGGTACACTTAAACATATTAGTAGTAAGGCTGAAATATAGGGGTATGCGTCTAATAATCCAGTAAAACCACTGTATCTACTTCCAGTGTCTGGAAGGAACAGCACGTCAGTTTCACTTTATACCGGTATGGCCTACGCTGTGCCTGTAAGAACGGATTAGCGCGCTGGAGGGGACACAAATCCACTTAATTTCAATGTCTCAATTGGTAAGAGGGTTTGTCATTCATACAATCAATTCAACGTAAAATTAAGATAGAAAATTGGAGTAGACTGAAATAGATGAACGGATTAAGTGGTGAGCAAGGATATGGTTGGAAGCACTAATGAATTGAATGATAGCGAGGAATAAATCATTCAAAATTGTCTTTACGACGTATTTTATTCACAGCATCATCATCAGTTGTTGCACTGGAAAAGCGCGACGTTTTTTCTTTGCTAGATTTACCTAGCGTTCTTTTGCTCTCCCAAAATTTACGCTCAATAACTGTATGACAGGTAAAGTTCTCAAACGATAACTCCGTTACCTCCCCTGGCTATGTAACTATTTTGTCTAGTATATTACCGTTTTATGCAAGATTTTTCTGACGATCTTTTCCAGAAACAGTATAACATTCTTTTCAATTTAACTACTACTTCCTTAGCTCCGGCCCGAGACACAAAGCAGTGAAGAAACAAACATCAACTACTGTACAACTAGTACATAACCACAAAAAATTACACAGACAAACAACAAGAAAAATGTCACATTAAACAGCCTCAAGTAATGAGACTCAGCTTCACTATAAGCTCTGAAGATAGTTATAAACCTTTGGTACAGCTTCGAGCCTCGCCAATGCACTCATCTACCTGGGTCTGATTGGAAGTATTAGCGACAGGTGGCGCGTGACAGTTTTTGGGGCAGTGGGTTAGGTAATAGGCTGCTTTGCACTTCCATGAATTCCGTGTTCAAACCCAGCGCGTGGCGTACATTTTTTATTAATTGCTAATTGCCTTGAATAAGAGATCGACGCTACTGTACTTCGGTGCAACGAGCCGAAAAACGGGTAGTAGCAGGTCGTTGAGCTGCGAATCATAGGAACGGCATGGTGAGTTTTAGTGTTATTATGCAAAACGTGCTAGACATGCAATCATGTGCTCTGATAACATGCACTTTTCGTCATTGCAATTCGCCTTCACTCGTCTGCTAGCTGACTAAATATTAGTACAAGGCGTAAAGGCAACTGCGTTACGTATTATGTTTATTATATATTATTATGTATTACGTATTATCATTACTTTACGTAATACACAAGTACGGTAAGAAAAAATCGATGAATCAGCGACTCGCTGAAATACTCTGTGATGCTGAAATTCGTTCATACTACATATTTGTATCAATGATAATATAGCTAAGTTTAATACAGCGTAAATAAGTGTTATAAGTGCAGTGTTGCAGGACATACTTTGTAATATAATGAGGTAAACGGCACATTTTACATGACACATCGTTTTGTATGAACTTGTTGATAGCAGGTCAGAATTTTTGTGCATTTACATTTTTTGACAGTTGCTCCAGAATATCCGAGTCATTAGTAGTGCTACAAATACCAACTGATCGTGGCGTTTTCCGGTTGGTATTCGAGCGACCACTGCTCGGCACAGTTCAGTTGCTGTTCGACTCCACTCTAACACTGTGATGAAGTGTAGCTTCATAGGCTCAGCACTACAAATACTCAAATATCATGGAGCGACCCGCTAACACGATGCCCTAGGCACTTAGAAGCTAGGGGATGGTGCAGTTATGCCCCATAAATCTACTGCAAGGGCAAGGACCGCTCAGGGTCATCGAAAATTGCTGTATTTTGGCAGCTGCCCCAAATATGGGGTCATTAGTTGCACGATCATACCATGCATGGTTTACGAAAGTTACATAGGTTGTGTAGGGCGTACGCTTTGCGACTGCTACCCGCTTCATAATGGGCTTTGTGCTTAACCAGCAGAATGTACATTCTTAATCAGCAGTAAACATTTTCTTAGTGACAATTGATAGAGGACGGACTTATCGGTGCTGGCATTGACTGTTAACGAATGAGCAGTAAGAAACAAACCAGAACCTATGAAGTTCTGCTGAGAGTGAGCCGAAAAACTTGTTTAAAACCAGGAAAAATATTACTGCGCGTTTCATGTTCCTACTTAAGATTATATTTGTGTACCAAATAAGACATGTTTCAGGTACAACGCGAGAAAGAACACTGAAGAGCTGAAACGAGTGAACGTAATGCTGCGAAATCAGCGGAAAGCGTTGGAAGAGCTTAAGAAAGAGTCTCAGTTCTTGTACGAAGCAGCGATTCAGGTAAGAAA
>UZAM01007466.1:4148-15651 GCA_900618415.1 Soboliphyme baturini
CCATCAGGCGATACCGATCTTTTTGCTGATGTTGATCTGCTGGAGTCATATTTCTTGATATTAAACGTTCGGATTTGTGAATGTGCTCCACTCATCTCGCAGGCGTCGCATAACCGAGTCACGTAGCGGAGCGAGAGCACTACCCGACCGCTCACTGCGGCGTACAACCGAACACGAATCTTAACCAACCTTTAGTCATGGTATGTAGTTAATTCTGGTAATGATGACACAGAACATCATAGCATCTGTCTGGGTGCTGAACTCCGCACAACTGTGTCTGCCCACAGCATCAGAAAGACACGAGACGGTCCGTCAGAAAATAAGATTTTAAAGCAACAGGAAAAACGGTTGCCTCTTTCGTAGTCTGATGACTCCTGCATTTCTTCACCTAAACATTGCAACGGGGAAAGGGCTCTCGCGCGAAACAGAAAGTAATTGCTACATTTTTTTATTAATCTGTAGTGTGTTGTTTACACGTGATGTATTTCATCAGAGGAGGAGTTAGGTGCTCGTTGTATTTTGGAAACATTTGATGCAACAAATTTCAAATGAAGCAAAAAGGAGGGTTTAGAAGACGTAATCGTAGGTTGAAGTTTAACGACGAATTTATCTTTTTTCGTCTTGATGATAAATTCAAAAGTGAAGGATGCACTATGCTGTATATGTACTGTAATATGTTCTTATGGTGATGTTTGTTTACATTATCGAAGGAGGTTAGGTGTTGTGGAATATGTCACTGATGTTGCTCGTTGCACGTTTTTATAAACGTAAATTTCTAGGTTATCGATTTTGTACATTCGCGTTCTTCACGTTCGTCTTTCCTGATGATACTGAAGCGCGAGTGGCCATATGTGTACGTTCTTTCAGCATCATGTACTCATGAATATTGCTCGTACTGCCTAAAAAAGTATATGCAGCGATATCGGTATCGATATCTGTTAACACTGTATTTTAAGGAAGGAGAATTTACATCGTTGTTCTCAATGCCGCTTTGCGTTTTACTGCGACACGAATTGTCAGGTAATCGTGCATTTCACTTATCCGAGGGCATTGTTTTATACTACACGTTTTTCGAACATTACGAAAGGGAAGACAACACAAAAATTTATTCGCATTCGCTGTCCTGAAAAATGGAGCAACTTTCTCGATAAGTTGCATCCTTAAATTACTCAGGGTTAAGTCTTATTGGATTAAATTGTTTCGAATTTTACGGTAACTTATGTCCCCAGTATAAGCGAATCCAATGGTATCACCATTATCCTTTGCTCTGATTGATTTGTTTATGGAACATTTGAAACAACTGGCATTCATTAAGGGGAGCAAGAAGATATATCCAACATTTTTCTAACAGTATGTTTATGACATCTTTTCTTCATCTTCAGCGCAGAAATGGGATAGAGACACCGTTTAAAACATTAGAGCAATCATTTTCTCTGCGACATCTTGTTCGCTATGGAGGAGGAGAATCGAAGTGTACCGCTCCTGGATGTGCTAGTGAACACCAGCATCAGAAGTGTTCGACAGCAGTATATCGGAGGAAGACAGTTACGGATTGATATCTGCACTGCCTTACATACGGCCCAAAAAGAGTTAGGAAAAGTGTTGTCAGTGCACTTCTCCAAAGAGGACGGAAGATTTGTGTAACGGAAAGTGATTTTCGCCAAAAACTAAATCGCGTCAGGTTTATTCAGCAAAAGGGCGGTTACCCGGTGAATATACTAAATGAAGGTTAGTAAACTTATCAGAACAGTACGATTCTCGCTGCTCACCTGACTGAAAAAATCTGGTTTACCTTACTGTACGTTCTTAAACTGAGTGAATAGGTGAGCTGTATTCACACATTCTGTTCAAACTCTGTACAACATTTTGCAGTCGTCTCAGCCATGTGAAGATAGAAGGAACATAAGTAATGTATGGTGTACTAGCTTCTCTACTAAGTGCTGCAAGGTATGTCAGCGAAACGGGCGACACCTTTGAGACAAAGGAGACAGAGCACAAGAAAAATTTCTTCAAATGAAAGAACGTTGATAAAAGACAAAAAGGTTTCAAGCAAGTAAGCAGTGGACGAAGACAAGCAAAGTACCCCAAGATTGTCAACGCGGTATGAGAAAACTTCCGGTATGGTACAACGTGCTGTGATCCATCACAGACCATATCTCGAGAGAAGATGAAAGACTTCCTGTAAGCAAAACAGTTTTATCGTAATGTCTAGGAATCGCTACTGATCCGCGCAACCAGCTGCGTCAGTCGTGACTTTGGTACAGATGTGAGTGATACATGGAGGGGAGTATCACACAGTCGCTTAGGGCCAGCGGTAAACGCGGCATCATCTGTCTTACGGGTCACCTGAACCCGTATGAAAATGATGCTGTGCAAAACTCACTTTAACTCTTAAGACGGACCAAGTTTAGTCTAAAGCATCGGTAGAGAAGGTGTGTAAATAAATTCGTTGTGCGTTGTTTTCCCGTTTGTAAATTTCCAATCCGCACTGTCATTTGCAGAAACAATTCGTACTATTATCAGTGTTATTGTTTTATGTACCTTTATTGTTAAACTTGCTTATAATGATTTTGGTAACGTTTTGGAATGTTAAGTAGGAAAAACGCATAAAATAGTTTCATAAATTCTTAAAGTCGTAATTGTTCGCATAAAACGCATTGATCTGAGAAAGTAACGTATCGGATGCAACTCTGTAATTCTGAAACATTTTGAATCACTGTTTTCCGCATTAAGAAGTCAAGTACTATTTTTCTTTTTGATAGTAGTGATATTAAATTTATTGCAGTGGGATTTTTAGTCTGTTTTGCATAGCAGTGTTTATATGTTTGCAGCATTTAATGAGTACCTGTTCTTTTATCCTTTTTTGCTGGGCACTATTACGGCCGAAAAGGCAATGGACAGTGTGTCTGTGCACTTCAGGTGTTGAAACACCACGGAACAATGGCCTGCATATATGGCTTTTTAGGTATCTAGGATTATGGGGTTGGTGTTTTAAAAGGTGGATCTTTGTCTGGTGGAGATATGCGCATATTGTTTTTTATTTCGTTTTTTAAAAATGTTATGTATGTTTTAATGGCCGCATAGTCGATTCTGACTAATGATGATTTTGTTGAGCACTATTTTGTCTATGCAAACTGGTTAAAGACTAGTTTTTCTGCTAATGTTTTTTGCCTATTGTTTGCAGCCGTTAAATTGTCGTTTTATCTATTCTTTTGTCAGCCTTGCGCAACGCTGTCAGTTGCGTATCACAGGATTGAGATGCTATCGTCTATCTGTGAGCGACAAAGTGGAAGTTGTTATGAATTTTGAAAGTGATGTAGTTTTTTGCTATTAGATAACAACGCCAGTGAAGTATAGAGTGTTATATAATTATATAGATAATATGGCCAACAATGGTTGAACAATATTTTTTCATTGCTGTTGTCTGATCCAGAAGTAATGGTGTTCCTGGTGGCTAGTATGGGAAGTGGCCCCTGTCATGCGGCAGCTTTCGTGTGCAACACAACTGCGATAGCCGGCTTCTTCCCTTATCCTCGGAGGTCAAACGTTATGAGAAACCCATCCAGCACATCTGATATATAGGTGGAAGAGGAGCGTGAAGCCCTTCAAGAGGTTGACCAGTTTAAGTAGCTCGGCTTCATCATTTTTTGCGGTGACTCCATCCAGCCAAAGCTAGATGGAGGTCACCTTAGATTTGAATGCTATTGGAAATCTGTCCAATATTTGGGCCAAAAAGGAGTTACTCTTCGTACGAAAATCCGTCTTACCTTGCCATTGTCAGGCCGGGGTTATTTACGACATGGAGATGGTTGTTCTAACGAACGAGCAAAAACGGCGGTTGAACTGCACACAGCAGCGTTGGCTTCGACGCATAATGCGTGATAGCTGGCGGACTTCAAGAAATGACTTTATTTTCTTCCAGGCACAGGTAACGTTGGCAAATGTGGAGATTAAGAAAAAAAGTTGGTCCTGCTAAGCAAACTGGTTGAGCATTCCACTGTTTTCTCCCGCCCATGGGCTTCATGCATGGCAGCCGAAATATTGCAGATGTCAGCCAGGAAGCCAGTATGCCATGTAAAAGACGAAGATAAAGACAGATTTGCTTTCGGAAATGAATATTTTATTACACGATGAAATAACCTGTTCTTTATAGCCGAAGTGTTGAAATGCTATGGATGCAGCGGATATCATGAACCGGAGACTTTCTGTTCTTGCTAACGATGGTGATGATCTGAACAAACACAAATGGTGTTTTATGTTCATGTTAAGCATTGTTCGTCATTGCGCTCAGAGTAATTTTTCTCCTCGCATGCCGATATGGCTATAAGCATGTTTCCATGCCTCTCCTTTCCTCAGTGTCATAGAGAGCGATAATGATATGTCTTTTGAAGGGATAAGTCAAAATAGTTTGGGCAGACGAACATTTTGAATTGTATGAATTCCAACTCCTGGCCGTAGCACTGCATTGCGCTGAACCAACTTCGCTTAAACTCTATGAACCGTCGGCGTCATGCTGTTCTGTTCTTCGCTCATTGTCCCGTTACACGTCGTAAATTCGAGGTCCGTTCACTGATGTGTACCAGTGCATACGGAAACGGCTATCGCAGTTATTCGCGCAAAAGTCATTGACCAGCCTTTTATTTCTCTGCTTGTGGCATTGCAAGATACAAGTGAGAATTCCGTGTTCATTGCTGTTATGAAGCATTTGCGCTTTTTCCGCATTCACCAAGCGTGCAGAAAGCCACTGTACTCTTGTACATTTGTGCTCATGAGTTAATGCGCATGCGATAATCACTGGATAATATAATCGTTGCCACTGGAGAGTTGTTTTGCGTTAATAGCCTGTTTTTTTATTGCGTCGTGTTAATTTTGGGCAATTTAAGAAATCTGCTTGGTCAGATCATAAAGATGAATGTGCGTGCATTGCTCGAGTGCATCCACATGAGCCGTCGGAAGTTGTTCGTTTGATCGCTCGAGTCATTTTCAAGCAGGTTAGTTTGCATATGCTATTTTCATTGAATTTTATCTCCTTTACCTTCTCGTAGAGGTTTCATTTTAATCTTGATAGTTTACTTTAAGCGATGAATTTTGTCAGCTTTCGTATGTCTTTGAAAATGCATATTGCCTCTTTGTTGTAGAATGGTGCACCCAGTTGAGAAACGAGTAGTAAATCGGTGACTGGCGAATAATAGAGACAGTACGGTATTCTAGTGTTGTCATGGACAAACTGAACGAGGTGTTCGCCATGTTATCCCATGCGAGCGCCCCTTGTGACTTCACTTCGCCTTGACTAATCTGATAGCTGATTATCCAGTATGATAATCAGCACAGGGTGCAACCTCGATTTCGTATAATTTTCCCCACACCAGTTACCTTTATTTCTCTCATATAGGACAGTATTCATCATTTCTGAGATAACCAGCGATTTACGATGTTTGAATAGGGCAGTCACTCATTTCTGTGTTTCAGATTCATTGTTTCTGGGAAATTTATTTCTGCAACCTTTTGTTTCTAAGCTTATCGTGGATGATCAGGCTGAACATTCAGTAGCATGAACTGTGACATGAATGGCCTCCGTTGGTTTAACATGGGAGATTTCTGTCATTTATGATATCTAGCATACGAACCTATTGTTTAGTTTTTAGAAGTAAGACGTAGACGAATCTTTTGAAGTAAAGTCGGACATGAAGTCGATGTAAGATATTACTGGCATCAGGTGTATTGCAGTGCATGATTTTTCAGCAGACACTCTCGAGAACGCCTGCTAGAAAAGTGAAAAATTATTGGTTTCGAGTATTTAACATTTTAGGCATTTTCGACTGACAACTCTGAAGGGGAATGTTCCATGGTATCGAGTACAGAACCTCCGGGACGAACCCTTGCAGATCTCATGACTCGTATAGCGATACGTCTGAATCGGTGACATGGTTAGACTGTGACTGGTCGCATTTTAGACGATAAGGAAATCGTGGCTGATCCTGAGCGGAATGAAAACTTCCACGACTCTTGCTCAGCGTTGAAAGAATACATCGGCGAAGATCGAATGCCCGACGACATCACATTGTTGAACATTTTCGGTAAGGTGAGACCATCTCAGTGCTTCCCTTGTTCCTTGCCCGAAAACGTTGGTGTTTCTTGTTCAGTGGCTAAGCAGCACTCATCAATAAAGGATCTGTCAGTGTTTAGTCGGCAAGTTAATCTTTTTTCATCACCACCCACCGATTTAGCGCTTGCATTACTACACCATTTTGACCAGTTCATGTGTCTCTTTCGAAGTTCTTTCTCCCTTCACTCGTGAATGTTATTCCGAAATATTTAAAAATCTTTACCTGCTTCCTTTGATCATCACATGGCAGTTTTGCATAGTATGGCAGTCCAGGCTGTTTTGGAGAGATAAGGGCCACAAAGCCTGGATTTTGGTTAGGCTTGTTTCCAACATAGTATCCCCGTGTGACATTAATCCTATCAGATGCACATTAGAGGGCAAGATGAGAGGAAGCGAACGAGCGTTCATCTGCAACCAACAGTTAACTTAGTAGAAGATTGCCAAATTTGGCGTTTTCAATTCCCAGTTGTGGTATTCTCAACTAGCGTATGGGTTCAAACCGTAAATTTATGAACAGGCAAAAACAAAAACATGTGACAGCCCTTCGCGCAAACGAACATTCACTTAAAAAATAATGCACTTTCTGCAGTTGATCCGGACACAGCCTTATGATCTGTTATATAAGTAACTAGTCATCGACGAAGTAAAACTGCAACAATCTCCACAGCTTTGAAAGCACGACCTGTCATAAATGTCTTTCAATTATATGAGGCAAACAGTAACCTCATTCAAATAGTTATACCATTTATGACAGAGCTGGTAGAAAATAAAGTTCTGACCCATTGTGTTGCTGCAGGGATAAAAGAGTCATTGTCCATCCCATTTCTGAATAGGCTAATTTAAACCAGTTTTAGTACACTTTTTCTGGGAGGTTGAACAGAGATATACTTCTGTGGTTGCTGCAGTCTGTCTGACTCCTTTTTTCAGTGCAGGGATAGCTACTCCTATCTACCGTTGTTTCGGTGTTTTTCGTGGACTCATCACAATCTGAAAGTCGGTCGGCTAGAAAATGCTTGACAGTTACATTTATTGTTTTTGGCAATCTTGCCACTTCTAAGTGCTTTAATCCCTGCTAAAAGTGCATTAATTATAGGATCACATTCTATATCCATATGCATTGAGGGAATGTCTTTAAGATGTACAAGGACTTGATCTGGGAGTTCTTCAAAGTTATCTTTTCACTCCTGACATCTATTGATGGTATTTTCTTCTTTAGTGAGTGTTTCCATCAGAACTTTTGGTAGCTCACGTAATACATGTTCTTTGTCCATGCAGACACCAGACAGCATGTTGAAAGCTCCCAGTTGGTAATCTTGGTGCAGTTTTTGTCTGAATGATTTTTAAGTCCTTGCCTTTGCGGCTTTCTCTGTCTATGCTGCAGCTTTGCAAGCTTGCTTGTACAGAATACCTAAAGAAAGCAAGGGATTATTCAGTAGGCAGCCAAGTATTTGTTCTGAAGCGTCTAAAGCTTTTGATTTCCGCGGAGGAGCATAAAACTTTTCAAAAGTGACTCAGTTTATCCTCATTCTGACATTATATTTCTAGAAGTCTGTTTCAGATCGTGGTGAACACTTTCAGCATTCTGAACGATGACATGAACGCCATAGGTTCCGGCTTGTATCTCCAGTATTCGATTGATCCAGTGACGTGCTAATTTATTAACATCGCGATCCCTAGGTTGTCTGCTTTGAACCATTCCTGTGATCCAGATTGCGTTGTCCAGTTTGACGGCGCTTTCGCTGTTCTAGCTGCCCTGCGATCTGATGGAATGATTCATGAGCGAATCTCTGAAGTAAGTCGCAATTTTCAATAACTGCGAACTGTTTATTGTCACATAGCTACCTTTCATCAATAGGGTCATTCTGACTCATAGCACTGAAAGTTAAGGTCATCGCTGGACCACTGGGTCTAAAGGCAAGAAAGTTGCCGTAAATGACGACTAACATTAAAATACAGAAATGTTAGCAAGGAGAGACAAAGGGTTCAGGCATGACAGTGGCAGAAATAACATAAGTTGTGTTCATCGGATATTACCTTTACAGCAAATTAGTTTGCATTGCGTTGTTCAAAGTTCTGCTTCAAGAATCAAGTATGAAATGTGAATAAACTTTATGGAATTGTTTTTATGATCGATGTAGTAACCTCAACAAATCTGTTTTCGAAACTCGTATAAAACCTACATCCAGTACCGTGAAATAATATTTTAACTTTTCGCTTAAGAACTGAATTTCAAATGCTTGAAGAGAATATAGTGAAACTTACTAATAAGCATAATTCTAAGAAGGTCTTGAATTCAGTGGATGATGGTGTGCATAAAACAAGTCGAATCATCGCAAAGCTTTAATTACGAGCAATGTTCCACAGTCATGATATTTACCATTGTAAGGGTATTGAATCAGCAGCTTCGGAAGCTAGCGTTATGTTGTCAAATCCAAAGTTTGAAATAACAAGAATTCATGAATTGTTAAAATATTGCAAACCGAATGCCCAGAACTCCACCTTTGCCGGTCCCAAGCCCTGGTGAGCAAGGAAGAGGGTTAGAGCCGTGGCGAAGTCTCCGTAAAATTTCACCTCCTGTCACTCATGGTATTGACGCCATCGAAAATTATACCGGCTCGGTCGTCACCCAGATTTCCAAGGGCCGCTCAGGCAGTAAGGGGGGACTGAGGCAAACTCCGAGAAGTCAGCGATCAGAACCTGCTCATCGTCCTCCGCCAGCCGGGAGGGTAGAAGTACAGCAACGGCTGATGAAGACCGACGGAACGACAACGAAGATACTAGTCAGCGATGGAGACGCTACCTATTCTGAACGGAGGAGGCAGACAGCGCGATGCTATTACATCACGTCAGAAAAGCTCCACGAGAATGACACCGCCAGTGAGGGCTTACAGTCGGAAATTGGAACATATGCTCACTCATAGGGAAAGAACGAAAGTTAGTCGACGAGGCAATAAAGTGTCAACTCCACATTATTCGATTCTCGACAACAAAGCCCCAAGGCTCTGGAATCCTGAACCTCAACGGGTGGTAGCTATTGTTCTCAGGCGTCGATATCACGACTGCGCTCAGCCCGGTGTTGGCGTTCTGGTGGAACCCAACCTCGCCGTTAGAATTATTGATTGGAAGCCTGTCAGTCGAAGAGTTGTAATCATTCGACTGAAGCTACAACATGCTAAAGCGTTGACTTTGGTACGGGTCTATACGCTAATTTGGCGTGAGAATATGATACCTGCTTTGAGGAAGTGTAGTGTGCTCTGTTCGAAGTGCCGAATGCAGAGTCCCTCATACTCATGGGCGATTTTAATGCGCATGTCGGAGTAGACGCTGACAAGTGGAACGGCATGATTGGAAAAAAAAGACCCTAGCGACCTCAACAATAACGGCATGAAGTTGTTGTGGTTTTGTGCAAACAACCGATTGTCCATTATGAACACCTTCGAGCATCGAAAAGTGCATCAGTACACCTGGTACCGGGAAGCTTGTGCACAGAAGTCGATGATCGATGATAATCGTATCGTCTTACATAAGACGCTCAGTAATGGATGTTCGTGTTAAGAGAGGCCCAGAGTTATCAACCGATCAACACCTTTTTGTTGGCACGCTGGGCTGTAAGAAATGGAGTACCATACGAAGATCCGGTGGCAGAAGCAACCGGAGAATCAAATGGGAAACATTGACTTCGGTGGACACGAGAGCGAAATTCGTAAACTGCATCGCGGTACGGTTTGAACAGATCCCGGTGATGATCACAGATGTTGAAAACGAGTGGCAGCTCTTTATAAGAGTGGCATACTCAAGCCTGCCGCCGAATGATCCGGATATAAACGGGTTGGCCTGCCGCCTAAAATTCAGATATGAACTTCCTAGTGGACACGGGGGTACAAGTGGCAGTTTAAGAGAAGGCTGCATTCAAGAAATGGCTTGGAGACAAAGAGCTTTCTACTCGCGTGTGATATGTCGAGGCAAGCAATCGGCTGCAAAAGCAGTGGCGAAGGACAAACTGATTCCTGTTAGAAGTTCCGTGAGGTGTTGGAGTTGAATTTCCTCAAGGAAAACAAGGTACGCTGGCAGACCATCCGCCGGCTTCGAGATAAAAAGATGGACAGTCTAAGACTTTTGAAGGACCGCTATGGATACCCTCTTACCAAGGGTGATGACATTCTTCGGCGATGGAGGGAGTACTTTCAGGAACTCCTTAACCTTGAGCAGCTGCAGGAAGACTCGCCTGCATGGGAACAATGAACGGGTATTGCAATTACACAATCTGTGAAAAGCTGGAAAAATGGAAAATCGGCCGGAGTTGATGAAATCCGCCCTGAAATTCTCAAGGCATTGGGTGAACAACGCATGTGCTCGCTTTCGCGTGTCTGTCAAACTGCGATGACTACGTGAAGGACATCAAAGAATCGGAGAACGGCAGCATTTATACCCTTATTCAAGAAGGGAGACCACAGGGAGTGCTTCATTTATAGTAGCATCATGTTATTGAGCCTCCCGGATAAAGTCTACTCAAGGTGCTAGAAAGGAGGTGCCGCGCAATAGTTGACCTCAAGATCCAAGTAGAGCAGTGTGGCTTCCGACCCGGTCGAAGCACCTCTGACCATATATTCATGCCAAATTGTTGAGATATCGTGGTAGTACACCCGTCCAGTGTACATGTGTTTTGTTAGCCTAGAAAAAGCCTATTTCCGGATCCCACGCAACAGTCTGTGGTTATGCCTGTGATCATGCGGGATAGATGGCCAGATGCTAAGAGCCATCCAATCCCTATATTCTGATAGGAGATACTGCGTCAGAGTAAATGACGTTAAGTGGAAACCTCTCAGCGTTGGCAATGATCTCTTCCGAGGGTGCGTCCTGTCCCCTCTGGTGTTTGTGTTGTACATGGATAGAATAGTCGGGAGCAGCCATGGCGATGAGTGTATCGGTGTAGAAGATGTGAAGAGGACATGGTTGGTGCTTGCGGACGACCTTGTTTTATTAGCATCTTTTGAGACTGATATTCAGTGCTCTCTAGAAAGGTTCACCGCCGAGTTCGACGTGACCGGGATTCGTTTAAGAGCATCTAAATGGAAAAGCCTGGTGCTTTCTCGTTCTCCTGCTCATTGCTCGCTTCAGATTTACGGAGAGGCAGTCATCAGGTGGAGAAGATCAAGTTCCTAGGAGTCGTATTTACTTGTGATTGAAAACTTGAGGAAGAGATCGACCGGCGAATTGGAGTAATCAGTGGCGTTTTGCGTAAACTGGCCCGATTTGTTGTGACTAATGCAAATCGCAATCTGAAATCTAAGCTCTCAGTGTTCAGGTTGATCTTTATCCCACTGCTTACCTTTGTGTCTTGGACCATGACTGAAGAGCGTCGAACCTTGATACAAGCTGCTGAAATGGGCTTTCTTA
>UZAM01007466.1:24416-35460 GCA_900618415.1 Soboliphyme baturini
CATACAGATAATGCGATATAACTAGTTGTCAAAATCTCGGACAGTCCTTTAATCCAGATAAATGGCACTGCAGCTGTCCGAACAGACAACTTATCAAGTTGGCGCATTAACGTGAGGTACAGCGTCGCATGCCCCAAACGTTCATCCTTTGTGCGCTTATATTAATTTTAATCATATATATGCTCTATAGTTCTGATACTCGGTATTTTTGAAGATGATTTTCTAGGTACTTTTGATGACGGTTCTGATGAACTTTTCCTAATCAGTTGTGCTCTTATCGAATAATCTCTATAATCGAAACCTTTTCTGAGTTGACTGCTGAATTTTGGTTACGCAGCATTTTTTCGTTCATGCCAAGTCCTCTCAGAATTTACGTTCCCTTGAGCATTTGTTCGCAGTAATGCTTGGGATTCTCATAAACGAAGCTGAATTATCGTTTGTTTAGAGGGTAAACCGCAAAATGCTTAAAATATAATAGTAATTTTTAAGTAGTCTATCGGCTCTTGTTATAGTTATTTAGAATAAACAACATCGTTTACCTCAATTTTATAGCCTGTGTTGTAACGTCGAAACGTTTTCCAAAAGGTTAGTGCCCAGTTCATGATATTTTAGTCCCTGTATTTCACTGATGTATCTTGCATCATTTTTTTATTACGTGCCTGCTGTACAGCGCTCTACTCTTCCTTGCTCTAGGGAAACAGAATATGAAAGGACAGCCAATCATAAGAAATATGAACTCAAACTAGTGCATCAGGGTTTCGCCCCTGGGTCGTCAACGCGGTGGCCCGAAGACATTCTGATTGCATCAACGATACTCCGTTGAACTAAACTTGCATGATGGGTATCTTGTTCGTCCTTAGTGATATTTCAGGAACTGGGTCTGATTATAAACGTTCCAAAACAAAATATTTAGTTATTTTTGTCGTAGTCAATCACAGATTAATTTTTGCACGGTCGATTGGTTACCTCTGTACCTGAAACTGCTGATAAGCAGATACTCACTGTATGCTAAAGCAGTAATCTGATTTGACTTAACCTGCATGACTATACGCATGTATTTGGTAATGATGTTATTGCGAGTTTTCCTTACATTCCTTGTTTACATCTGGACACCGCGTATAAATATTGCATGGTGGTGATCAAGCAACAGAGGCAGGTGCTGCACCCATTGAACATTCACTTGGTGCGAGCGCTGGATTTCGCTTTCGACGTGTGCATCGAATTACAGAAGTGGCACTACGCGGCGCAGTTCGGTCTTTTCACGCTCGCCGCTTATAAGTATGATATCGTATCGCATACATTCGTCTATTCTTTTTATATTGGCTAAAGTTTGTTGCAGATCTTACTATCCAGCGAATCATCCGTTGACCGGCCTGCAGTTGATGAAGATTGGCAAGATTCTGCTCTACAATGGCGAACTCGAGCAGGCGAAGAGTCTGCTGTGTCAGGTGATCCGTCGTAGTCTTTTGACCTGTTCGCATGCGCTTAGTTGACGATCGATAACTGAAGTTTCAGGCGTACAGTATTTTGACCGTCACTCGCGGTGCGGACCATCCTTTGTGCTGTTCGCTGGTCGACATGATCACGCAATGCGAAGGAGAGATGCATTCACGAGGAATACAAAACTAAGTCTGCACTTTCTGGTTTATGTTACTGTTTTCCATGATTTTTGCCACTTTGACGTTGATTCCTGATCGTTTCCTCAGCACTGAGAAAAGAGCGTGCTGAAACTAGAACATAAAAAAGCTTGACAGAAATAAACCTTTGTACAGCTCATTGAATAGCTTGTTTTTGTGGTTAGAGTAGCAAATTCCATTAATTCCATTAAGATTTACGTGCTGTAAAATATACAAGGTAAGGTAACCCACTAAACTGCTTTGTGTTTCGACTACACATTGTAGTCCTTTCCGGCCATTGTAGTTTTGACTAGTAAATGAACGTTTTGAGTTGTAGATAAAACTGTTGCCATATGTGTATAGGCCGATGAGGACAGTGGATCTATGATGGAAATAGAAAATATTTCCCTCGAGACTTCGGTATAAAAGAAATCAACACGCACCGACCACTACTTGAAATACGCTTTATCCGTGCCACAATAACAGAACAAATGTGACAAGAAAAATATCTGATCGTACTTATTCTGTGTATACAGCGCGAAAAGTCGAAATAAAACTCTTGGTGGCGTTTTGAAATGTAATGGATGTTCCTGGGGCTTCTTCCAATGGTCAGCGAAGATGCCCAACAGCAAAAGACAGATCTGGATACAGTAACATTGATCTACATGTCCTTCATTCGTAGTCTAGAAACTAGAAATGATATATGAAGACTGGCGCCAAACATAAAGAAATTCTGATTGTACCTGACAAATAAAGCTGCAGTCTAACTAAAAATGTCAATCGGTCGACGACAAAGTAAATTTTCTAGTTTTTTGAAGGCGAGACTCAGTCTGAGTAAGCAGTAGTTTGTGCACTGTTGAAAGACGGCATTACTACGATGTCTTACACAATGCTACATTTGTCGAACACTACGTAGCTACTTTCGTTATTGGTTTTGGCGTGTGATGTGATACTCTACTAATTTTCTTGAACCAGGTGTTTCCAATGAAAATTTCCCTCGTCTCTGTTGTGGTTGCTAGTGTTTTTCTTCCTGTTTCATTTTCCAAAGTCGAGCTACCAACGAACTTTTTCGTCTTCCGTCGCTCCACCTTGGCGTTGAAGTCTTTCGTAGCGAAAGTGTATGGATTTTTGAGGTAGTATTTCCTCAGACTCATAGTAGAATCTTCCACATCATCGCTTTATAGAGCACTCAGAGGTGATGACGAGCCAACATGTCTTGAAGACCATTGCTTTCTGATGATAAACCCTACTCTTCCAATGGCTTTGCGCCTTCTTATCGTAAGCTTATGATGCTGCTGTCCATCCATTAAGTCTCTAACTCCTCGTTTCTTTGTTTCATACAGATTGACTATGTCGTAACTTATCTTTGACTTCTTTGATATCAGATAGTTGATTCTTATCTCAATATTGTTCTGCAGTCGTAGGTGCTTACGTAAGAAAAAGTTTTGCTCATTTTCCTTTTATAGGCCTGACACTTGAGATTTTTAGCAGTCAGTCTTCAGTCGAACTCCGCACCGCCACCTACTGATGGTCTAAGAACGCGTAAGGTACTGAGGCCCATCTTTATTTGTTGTCTTAGTCATTATCAGCTACTAACTGGCTGAGCTGGCAGTGACGTGCTTTACCTCCAAAAACTTGGCTGATTTTCCACCTCGAAGAAACCTCGGTTCTTTCCTGGACTTGGCAGCTTAATACCTTGATAGCATGGTCGAACCTACCAGAGAATACACTTGTCATCACCTCTGTCAAAAAGTCAGGGTCAATGCTACCTTGTGGTAAAATTTTACTATTTTTAGTCACTGATAACCACTTTGATCAAGAAACTGACTATTGCATTTTGGTGTAACCAGCCCAAAAGTAGGTACCGACTCGTTAAACACTAAGGACAGCATTTAACTGTGGTACTGTCACGTAAACATCTAATAAATGCGCCTTATGGCTGCATTTACTTATAACCTTCTGATAGCTAACTAAAGCATAAGGTGCGAAGTTAAATATACTTAGCCCTTACTGCCAATGGCAATTTTATAGCAGTTAATTTGTGATATTGTCAGTGTAGTCCAGACAGAATTTATTGGGCCTTAATGAATAGAGAACTATTTCGCAATTAAAACTTTAGCCTCCTCTGTCACCCACTCAATTACAGTAAAAAGTATTGAACCATGTCATACGGATGGGGCGGTACGTTACAGAACTGTCGGAGACCGCGCTGAGTATTTATACCACTGCTGCTCTACTGCTTAAGTATTTCTTAGGTATTACGACCGTTTTGTACACTATCTATTAGCAGCTTGAACTTTAGACAAGTGCAAGTGCCGAGGAACAAAGACAGTTGAAAAGTTTGAGTATATTTAATTCTGCAAAAGCCGCCTTCCAAAAAACATCGCTGTAGCCTTCAATGAAATACAAGTCATATTGTCATCAAAATGTCTAGTGTAGCGGCGATGCCGTCATAAGTGCTCACAGACTGTAAAAAAGCATGTTAATCTTATACACTTCAGTGTACAAATGTAGAGCGCTGGGTAAAAAGCCAGTATGAAAACCAAACGTGCTCAATCAACGACGACGTAATTACGGCATGACTGTCTGTTTGGTGCAGAAAACGACAGGTGTTTCATATCCCATTGCTAGTTGAGCGTTCGCGGATGAGCTATTTATGAATCCCTCGCAGGCATTGCGGCCCACAACGAACGTTCGATCGATTGACTTAGGGCTTAGCTAATGTTCTGAGAAGCGTGAAAGAACGAGCGTGCCAAACGCCGCAGAGCATCAAGGACGTAATCACGCCACGTGTTTACAAATGGAAATGGAATTTACACGGTAAAACAATAGCTGCCAGCCAAGTCCACATCACGTCACGTCTTGTTAAGACTGAACTGTAGTTTCGGTCTAGTGCCGGCCCTGCCAAGGATAACGCTTTGCTCACGCTTCATCAACTTTTCCCGCTGCTTGCGGATGTCAGCACGGTCTTCCTCCAATTTTCGCTTTGTTTCGAGCATATCAAGCCGTTCCTCATCCTACAAAATAGCGGAAACATCTGAAACGAGAACACCTAATAATCAGAAAATACTCACTAGTTTTCGGCGCACTACCTCGATCTCTTCCATTTTTAGCTTTAACTGCTTCTCCAGCTCTTCGCACTTTAACTTGCAGTCGGCCTGAAAAACGAACCATGTGAACGAACATGTGAGCCAGGTGATCGAAACGACTTACAACAATGCTGACCTACGCCTCGTCCATTGACGTGCCTGATTTTATCGCTCACTATTTAGGTCGAGATGAAACTACTTACTGCAAGCAATAATCGTTCGTGAAGTGATTAGTAGGGTAGATAAATGCGCTTGAAAAGACTACCGTACTTGCGGCTGAACAACTTCCAGGTGATGATCAAAAACATCTGAAACTTCACGTTAACAGCTGTCACCAAGAACCATGCCACGAATGCAACACTACTACAGACGGGATTGCAAAACCACCATACCACACTTCCACAAGAGAAAGAGTAAAGTTATTTACAAATAGCAAATTTTATCGGGTAGCCGGTTGAATGTATGACGTTATCAACGCTGTATAGCATAAGCATGAAAGCAGCAGCGGGGTCTTTCTATACGATACATTATCATGGGTGGTACATGGTGTTGATTCTTGTCCTTAATCGGACACGCAAAATAGAATCGACGCTACTTCTTTACGGGAATTCGATATTGTCGCCAGGGCCAAGCTTTCTCTGCAGCACTTGATTGCTAATGCTTGAATTCGATAAATGCCCACGAATAAGATATGGAAACAGAAAACGAATATGGGATATACAACTGGAATACACGAAGACTTAAAAATGATATGTCAAGCGATTACACTGAGTCTCAGAGCGCTTACAAAGCTAAGCTCATTTACAGAGTTCATCAAGGCTGCCTAGAGAGGAAGTAGCGTTGATGCAACAGTCGTTAGGCAGTTCAGCCTTGGCCAGGAACGAAATACCATCTCATCGGATTGAGCATGGTTCAAAGAACCGGAGTCTCGTCGAAATGGAATGGCGAATTTAAATTAAATTTCTTCTGACGCTGATCGATAAGCATCTGAAGGTTCAAAAATACAGATCCAGCAATGAGTAACTACGCTTATTATTACTCATCGATGCTAGTGCCGTGCATCGAACGGCACAAGTCACACCAGACAGTCTTCACAACAGCAATACAACAAATTTACAGACATCCGGCAAAACGTGCAAAACACTAGAATTCATTGATATTTTATCAACCATTAGTATAGGCTTGTGAAAGGGGGCATAAGTTTTAAGAGGGATGTGTCTCAAATGGCCCTGATCCTGTTAGTCGAACAAGCTGCACGGAATGGATTGCAAAGCATGACTATGGCAAGTGTTTGAGTTGTAATCAGTCGCCAGTTAAGTGGCTCTGCAAGGGGAATCTGCCCGGTGGTTTCCTATGTTTGCATCCAGATCACGTACCTGCAGTCGGCGCGAAAATGAACGTTCGATCTGGAAAAACGGCGACTCACGGACGAGAATATCCTGGAATTTGGTGTTTTGACACTTATCAAACCTCTTCATGTCGATAATTCTTTGAGAGCACCTCAGTTCTACCGCTTGTATTTGTGATCGTACTACAGGTAAATATTCAGCAATGACGATATATGAGGGTTGGCGCAGACAGACTTCTAGAGAGCTTCGCATTATTGATCCTTACTTTCTTCATACCAGAGAACTGGTTTAGCTCTTGGGCGGTGCGTTCATCTGGGCAGTTTGTTTGTCTAATTCCATGTTCTGCCTGCAGTCACGCGTCAACGCTAAATCTATCTACTCATACTTTCGAAATTTCCACAACTGCACTTCATTAACTAGCAGAACACAATCGATGAAAACAGTGCACAACCACGACTGCAGTCACAAATCTTCGTTTCACGAGGAAGTGAAACAATGCACACTGAAAGTCAGCATGGAAGGAAGCAACTATGAGGAGGTCATCTGTGAACAGCAAATGAATCAAACGAATATTTCCAACAAAATCATCACGCATTTCGAAAAGCACTGAATTTCCCTCTTATTAGTAACAAACCAGAAATGGCATCGTGATAAGTTAATGGCCACAATAGCTGGCCATCTACCCCATATTCTCGAATACTTTTCACATGACTGTTCATCAACCATCTTAAAGTCGAAGCATGTTCAATATTTTTTTTAGAGGAGAGAAAAATCTGACTACTGGGCGGTAGCCGGGGTGAAAGAGGGGGCATTGCACACCCTGAATTTCTGTTCCTTACATTATAACCCTATTAACTCATTTAAATTTAAGTTTTAAACTCATTACTCGAATTCCTTACACGAATACACAGGATTTAATCACGAAGGTCATCAAACAGTTTACCACATAGCATACAAATTTTAATTTTATCAAATATTTCAGATATAGCTTGATCCGTGGTCATAGGGCAATACAACAGTATGCGAAAACGTCTACGTGTCGCTGTATACTTTGAAGCGATCTTGAGACTTAAGCACGAACAACCAAATCTTGATTACGCATTGAAACTGATGCTGATAGATGTAGATAAAAATCTGCAGGGTCTTACTAATCAGCTTCTTCGTTCTCTTCGAAAAAATGACGTCATCACCCGTTGTATTTGCTCAGACATTCGTATGCTGTATCAGGAGCGCTATTTTATTCTTATGTTTTTGTTAACTTCCTTTGCGCGTACCTCTTTCATTTCTTCCCAATCAATGAGATGAGCAGAGTTCTACCGAAATGAGGTACTTTCATTATTTTCATTCTCATTTACTTCAGTAGGGTCTTTCATATGCTTTCCTCCATACAGTTTTTGATTTTATTCATTATCCTCCTAGGTTCGGATTATGCCACCTTGTTAGCTACGAATGGAAATCGAAGAAAAAAAACTAAAGGAGGGTGAAAAAATCAAAATTAAGAAGGATGTTTAGCAAGGCGATTGGATATATCGAAAGTTGTACACTGTCCTAGATAAAAAATACTAACGGCGAAGTCGCATAGAAAAAGCAAAATCAGACTAGAACGACCAGAAAATATACGTGTTCGCGTAGCTGACCTTAATCTCTGTGATTTGAGGACAATATCTTCATAGTAGAAAAAAGCCCTGATGAGCTATAAGCAAAGACGGAAGAATGACAAACTGCAAATATATAAGAAACTTGGAAAGCAAGTTAAAAAAAACTCATTTCATATTCAACCAATGCGTCCTGCAAGAAATCAAAAAAACAATGATTGACGAAGTCACAGCTAAGCTGAACTAAGACAATTTATCCTGTAAACTAGCTGGTCGACATAAACAAGAGGGCAAAATGATCTGGAACGACTCTGAAAATTCGATATCATTCTGAAGTGAAAACTGCCTTTGCGCCTGACAAGGAAGGAGTCTGATCAACTAATACGGTGGACATTCACCTACGCATGTGAGAACTTGGTTCCGAACGTAAGCTGCACATTGAGCAGCGAAGAACAGAATGCTGCATCTTACGGACCACAATAGGGAGACAATAAGAATGGTACTCAAACAATGCCACATGACTATTAAAGGACGAATCTGAAATGGTCAAGAGCTGAACGTGCTTCAAGAAGGATTACAAGAACTCAGAATCAGATTCTAAGAAACGATCGAAGGTAAACCACAGGTGCGAAAGCAAGAAGAAATATATGTTTGCCGTCTGGATCTGCATGCCGGATGTAAAAGACAAGGCATAGTGCAAACGTCTGGAGAGATGTCTGTTCATCCAAAAGTGAATACAGAATAAATGACGATAGCATTCGACTCAAAGCCTGTGCATAACTGCTGGAGACAGCGTGTAGTGTGGTTCTTCCTTCGCTGGGAATCAGTGGCACTGAATTACGAAGGAAAGTGAAATTTTTATCCCCTATCACAATCGGATCGTTTAGTCTGCAGAGGATCAGCCTCACAATCGAAACATGGTGAGTTCGAACGCTAACCGGTTTATTGGCATTTCGAGGCAGACAAAATGCAGATACGCGAGGACCACTTCGTGGGAAGGAGAACTGACCTGTGCTTCCGCATGGCGGAAAACAAGGAATTTCAGGTCGGAGACATGGAATCGAAGAACCGCGGCACCATAAGCGATGTGAAAATGAGATCAGAGCGGCTCTCCTGATGGAAATGCAAAAAATATCGACATCCAAACTGCTGCGAACTTTAGTGCTTTCCTTCACAGCGTCTGATTATGGTAAAATGATAACCTCCCTCAAAATGGTTCGCATGGCTAGGCCAAAACAAGTCGCCCGCTAAGGAGTGAAAACACCCTGCACACTAGGATGCATCCAAGAGTCTTCCATCTCAAGCTTAATGAAACACTTCGTCAAACGTTACCTCAATTAAGGAAAGCAAAAAATGCACAACTAAAGAAGCCAAATTAATGAACTATGCATATCCCAGAAACGATAAGATAAAGGTCATAAGCATAAGCATTAGAGAAAAGTTTGCTATATCGTCTGCTGCTAAAGCAGCTTCTTAAAAACTGATTCTTGTAGAAAATACCATGTAAAAGTAAAAATCCCTCGTTGAAGGTAAAAATTTAAAAAAAATTCCCTGATTACATCGAATCACTACAAAAAGCAGAGTCTAAAAAACATTTTCACCGTTTGCTTCAGCAGTGTGTCCATAAAGCGGTGGCAAAATTGTTGCCAGAACAAACTGATCTAAATCGCAGCAGTTGCGCATACACTGAACAACCATTAATAATGATGAGTGGGGGAAGAATGGCTATCGAAAATCTCTGAAATTCTCGAAGTTTTGCTTAAGTACACTGTTATTATTTCGAGAACACTTTTAGTCTACAAAACGTAACGAGTATTTTATATCACTTTTGTTCGTATTTGTGCCGTTATCGGTGACTGTGAACAAACTAAGTTAGCATTAACGAATACAAGATCAAGAAGAGTTTCAAAAATTACTTAAAAAAGCATGTTTTCACTTTTTTAATTAAAAAATAGTAGGGGCGTAGAGATGGAATCATTGAGTAGTTCCAGTCCCAAAATTATAAAAATTCCATAGTGCGTGAAAATCGCCCTACTGACGAGACTCACGCAACGTGCGTAGAGGCATTTCACAATTTGTTCATGATGTCCATGAAGATTTGAAAGAACGGTAGTATTTTGATACGGCCATATTGCATTGGTTATGTCACGGGCTATAAGAGTCGACCGGTCGTGGTATTCAATGCGTGCATGAAAAAAATCTGGCAAAACCAGAGGTCAATGACAAAACCATGCATTCCGTCAATCAACTGAAAAATAACAAATAATGAGCGTAAACGAGAGTGCCACTTAAACCAAATAAACGCAAGCTAATTTTAATAGTGAAAATTTTATTAATGAACACTTAGTTTCTTCTTCGTTTATGTATATGCAGCAACAACACGCATAAGAAGGGAGGCGGAACATAACTTATATGTTATCAGGTCCAGTTATTAGAGAGGGACTTTCGCTCGTGTGTTGGTGCTCAAACTAAAAACAGCATTAAACTCAAACTAAAAAACGTGACACGATCCGAAATGTCGGCATTGTTTATCCGACTGAGCATATAACTTTCTGATTTGTGCCTTGATAAACCGTGTTTGTTGCTGTTTTCAGGTAAGTCAATATGACAAAATTCGACCTTAACATGGCATGTGGCAACGTTATTTTCGATGCAGATCGGAGTCGAATATAAGAAATAAAAAACAATGGCGAGAACTTGCCTCCCTGCGCTGACAGGCGAAGATTTCTGCCTTCAACTCCATTTCGATTTGACTTCGAATCTGGATTTCGAGATCATGTTTCGCAGCAAGAACACGCTTTACCAGCTCAGCTTCCATTTCAGCTGTTTTTTCCTTCATTTGTTCAGCGACTCGCTCGCGCACGATCTCCTCGATCGAACGCGCTGACTCCCCCCATGAACCACCGGGTTCTTCGTCGATTGCCTGATGCGGTTCAGAATAGCGCGGTGATGCAGAAGACAGCTTTGGCACAGAACTCGACATTTCGCGTTCCTTGGAATGCCTTCTGTTTCTAAAAGTGCGCCCTTTAAACAAATAGCGACATTACGTCGACAGACATCACCATTCTCAGACCACGTACTTACCTGGCCGCATCGACAACCTCCAATTTTGCGAAACAAACTAGTCGATGTGCATGTTAGTTCAGCCGGCATGAAAGACGACAGCTTTCGAGCGCCCATCCTGCTAAGCGGTGAAACACAACGAATGTCATCACCTCAAGCACAGATTGATCTCCTGATTACAAGTGTATCAGCCTCAACACGCAAAAAGGATATTTAAAAATTTTCCCGGTTATACAGCAAGTGTGACGCCGATTATCAAACAGTGGGATCTATATGTTTACTTAACATAATGCACGCTGCCAAGTTATATATTGCTAAGGAAGGAGCTACCA
>UZAM01007467.1:12875-22971 GCA_900618415.1 Soboliphyme baturini
AGATGCACAGAATGAGAAGAATCAAATTGCATGTCAGATCACGTTTGTGCTGTGCTTCGAACAGCAACGAGATATGAATGAATGCATAATCGTCCTCCATGGCTGTCAATGTAGGTATAAACGGTTATCATGAATTTCTAAGGGCAATAAATGGGAATAAGCATGTAACGAAAACCCTCAGCAGCCAATCACAGATTTCTCGACTTCATTTAAATCAGATCTGTGGAAATAACGCGTATTCTAACTGAAAGTTTTGTGGTGAAACTTTTGCTCTTCTTAGAACGATGTCATCAAGTTAGTTACTTCGGCAGCGGCCTTCTTGGATTTTAAAGTTGACCCAATTCACTACATCGCTCTGATTTTTGGAATGGGCATACGCAGAAACAGTATCACGCGTCAAGTTTATTTTAATCAGTGTGCACTGTGGCATGCGTGAGGGTGTTACTATTTCCCTTTGTTTATGAACACCTCGCGCCATGGCCTCATTCCAGTAATGAGACACGATTCAAGATATTTAGTCAGCTCTCTGACTCTGTATTACGCCGCTTATATTGTCCCGGCGAGCAGTAAGATGAGTGGACATCGTCATGTGGCGACATGTTCTGGCGATTGATACATTTGCGGATGTCAGCTTTATCCTTAACACAAAGAAGTAGAAAGTTATGATAAATCCGTCTAGTGCAACAGATCTTCCAGCGCAATAGCGAGGTATACGGAGGTGAAACGAAAGAGGAAGTTGTCCAGCATAATTATGTCAGTTCCACCATCTCTGTGGACATTCCGCTTCGAATTAAAAGTGATAATGCCCTTGCTTGCGGTGGCATCTGTGGCTTGTCTAATATTTTGGCTGATAAATGAGTTCCATTTTCTACAAATCATTCCTTCTGTACTTTTCTGTGATTAGTACTATATTTCAAATGCCATGAAGTAGTGACGCAGTAGATAAATGGCTCCCTTAGGCGACTCAGAGCAAGGGTGCATATCCGGGAAATCTGGTCCTGGAAAAGTTTGCGTCATATATGCATAGTATTACGAGTCAAAGACATCGAGATTACAGTGAGAATTGACTTCTGTAGAATGCAAATCTGAGGCAAAATACTTGGTATGCTCAGGAAGTAGCTTCCAACTTTGTACTGTATAATTATTAATTTGTGAAGTATTGCAAACTATTTTCTTTCAAACGGTAGAGAGTCTAATCTGTTTCGTCCTTGAGAAACCTTATATCAAACAACTGCCATGGAACAGGAGTATGGATAAAGCATTTTCTGAGCATAACATCTACAATGCACTCATGTGCACTATCCGGCCTGCATAGAATGAAATTAATTTGCTGTTTGATCCATAGATCTGCTTCACTGTTCCATTCAGCCGAAGCCGGCAACAACTCAGCTTCACCGCATCATCGCGAAGTTTACCCTATTCTCAGCCTCTGCACTGTCGACTGCATGTTCAGTTTACGCCGCGCCTATGCTTCAGGCAGAGGTTTAGGCTGTAATGCGGAAAAGCAGACTACCGGTGCGGCCTGAAAACCAAATTAGTTTAATTCCATATCGTTATGGACGAATTGGTTCATTTTTTAGCAATGCGCACGTTCATGTCCCAATTTCCATATTTATTATGCAAATTAACCAACTGCAACTTTTTCGTCAGTCGATCTGAGAACTTAGCTGCTTACATCATTTCGATTGTCAAAATGTCTGCTTGCATATTTTGTGTTAAACATGCAAATGTATGTGCTGGTCTAGTTCAGAAGAGAAAGCAGCTGCTTATAGCAAATTTCTTCATCATCGTAAATAGTTTCTTTGACCTTTAAATTGCACAGGTGCAGAAGAACTGTGGTCAAAGACAAGACAGGATATTTTCAGGTAAACGCTAGGGCAGGCCAAAATCAGCTCCGGTGCTGTTCCAACGCAAAAATGCGGTTCAAAAAGGTTAGCTTTGCTCGTCGAGAGGTTGTCCGAACGGTTGGTTAGTTTATGTCCTGTGTCGCCGCGAAATGCAACGCATTCCACGGTCGCGTTCACTACCGGGCACCTTAGACGCCACTTCGATAACCTCGGACACATCGTTTAGGGTTACTGTAGTTTTCTGAACCGGTCGTCTGTCGGCAAGAAGAAAGAGAATTCAGCACAGTTGGCAGGAAAATCATTAGCGAAAAGTTTAGCAACATGGGGTACTTTGGGTGTGTTTGCATCGAAGTTCTGATCTTCAGACTTTTGACAGAAAAAAACCGTCAGCAACTTAAGGAAGTAAAACGTCGCAACTGTCGGCTGCTTTTCAAAGGGCATGAAAACGCCATAAGAGCTTTGAACACAATAGTCGAATAACAACAGTCATGTTCTTTACTGTTTGCTGCGACGACTGCACAATCGTCTTATTGGTTTGAACCAGTCATACCAGAGAGCATCATCGCATCTCAGAGCTGGCGCCAGTATCCACGCTGGTACACTACAGTCGGTCGAATTCAGCAACATTTGGCAATGATGTCCCGAAATTATTCGTTTAAATTTCAAACGAAGGAAAACACGCAGTCTTCACAACCTTTGGATGCCTGCTTGTCGCCTGCCAATGCAAGCAGCATCAGTCCTTGAGCCTGATATAATGTTCAGATGGGCGCGAAAAAAAGAGTAACTCCATTCTGACTAATTGTTTCGAATGAGGAAATGAACTTTAAATGTGATCTTGAGGTATGACAACTCGTCCTTCACAGAAAGCACAAAAATATAAGATTTTTTGGCTGATATTTCTTTACAGGGTTCACATTTTAGCCTTCAAGGAAGTTCTCAGAAGCAGGCCATGGCTTTTCAAGATCGCTCAAGCTGGAATGCTTAGTCAATAGAATATAGGAATCAGAGTCGAGCTTCATACGGTTCACTCGCCCTTCTTCCTTCCAAAGTCGATGCACTTGTGCGGTTTCATTAGAAGGAAACTAGAAACAACATGCTACAGACATCATCAAGCTATGGATACGGTCTTAGAAAGAAAGAATATTCGGGAAACTCCTTGATGGTGACAATGAAAGGGAGATCAGTGCCATATCATAAGCTGCATAAAAGTGAAGGTGCCACAAATCCGCCCATCCGTGAACGGATATCTTAGACAGACATCCAAACCGTTAGAGATTAAATGAGATTTCTCACAGCTGAGGATCGCAAATACGATGAGTTTTGCGTGACCTGCAAATGCTGCTTGCAATGAATTCTTGCACGACTGATAGGTTAAAACTGTTGAGGACATCCTGGAATGGCCTGGAACAAGTCGCCAATGAACTTTGCTCCAGAGGTAAGATATTTCCTGGTGACATAAGTAGGCATCTAAGTATATTTCACTGGTTGACTGGGCGACCGAAGAAGACAAGTGCAATCTGAAATTGGTTAGCTGGTAATGACATGCAGCAAGTGTAGTCTCCTAACCTTTCCTTAATACGAATAGTTTCTTGGTGTGACGCAAGATATTCCTGTTCTATATTGCAACTCATCAGTTTCCGGTGTTGAAGCCATCATCAGAAACATATTTTAACATCACACAATACTTGTGTGGATTCTCTTAATCATTCCTATTTTGCACAAAAGTGCTAAATGTGACTAAATTCTGAGCTTTAAATGAAAGTATATGTATTTTCCACGGAGTTGTTTAAAGAATATGTGAAAACTTGGTAACTCTACCAAAAGAATTACTGTTTAGCCAGCGAATATAAAGTGCATGGCAGATGTTCAGAGATGATTATGACGACACCCTATTTCTAGGATGCACTCCACGAACGTCTGACATATGACTCCTCTAAGTAGGAAAGCTATTTCACGACTTATTCATGCAAATGAATTGATATAAAGTTTCAAAAAGTTAAAAAACAAGAAAACCAGATGTATGTGATAAGGTCTTTCTTCTGTATGAACAATCCTACGATATAGTTCCACTTCTGAGAGGTGGTTTTAATCAGCCGCGTGTTAGTTCATCGATCAAATATCAGTCGCCTCCACGAACAATAAGCTTTGGCCGCGGCGGCCCAGAAATGCTGATCAACCCGGGAGGTCAACCGCAAAAGGAATACACAGCAGAGTGAAGCACAAAGAGTCACACGAGTCGCTTTTTTCTCATCTGCAGCTACGTCTTAAATTTATCCATTGTGATCTATGAAAGGAGGGCAACATTCTTTGAAAACTATCACCTTTACCATAACAAACTATGGTATGACATTGGATTAGTTAACAGCTGAAAGTTTAAAAAGCCGGTTGCATGACATTTGCTCGCCAAATATACAGTATTCCACCTTCTACATGAAGTAATCCGGCTTAACAAGTGCTAATTCATTTGAGGGCGGAATTTGCTTTGTGTCCCGCACTCCGCAACTGAAAGCAGTCTGTAAGCCGGTAGCACGTCAACAGTTCAGACAAGATTGTTTGTATGCGTAATACGCTTGGCCGTGATTGGTTCTTACCTACATGCCTCTTGATCCTTCCTTCTGAAGTGGACTGCAACTATAAACAAAGAAATGTTTGTAAACGAAAACTTTTGAACTCGAATAGAATTTTGCCTCCATTTAAATGCTAGAAGCACAACGTTACATTAATGTAAACAATTATGTTTTCCATAAAATCCTACGCTGCCGTCTCAATGCGTTGAACGTTGGTTTGCGTTTCAAGCCAGCTTCCACTGACAACGACCAGAAGAGGAAAAGTCCAACCTATAAACTGCGCACGTTGTGGTATCCATACAATGTGCGCGTTGCAGCGTCCCAGTCGTTCCTGGCATCAGCTCTCTGACGACCACCCGGACGCAGAATGAACGTCAATGAAATGGCTTACGCCAGCCGGCACATCAAATAGCGATCTGTGTGATCCAAAACTTTGCCACTCACGACGAATGATTTACTGACTGTAATACAAAACAAAAATGATGGATGGTGAATTCCCACGAACTGTGAAGCGATTTCCTTTCTGCCGTTTACCAACGTGGGATAATATGGCGTATCTGAGGCTGGCTTTTTCATTTGAAGCGTATCATGTACAATGCTACGCAATGCCTCATGCGAATGGGACTCTGAAACAGTCAATTCATACGAGTCTCTGAGGTAACCTATCAATGGATCTGGGCACGAATGGCTAATTTTGTGGTGACGAATGTTTGGTTCAATTCAATTCAGTCGAGATGACGAAGCTCTGCTGACTTAGACTAACATTTGTTAAGCTGTTGGTTCGTTCACAATAATCTGAAACTGCTCTACAGTAGATATCACAAACTTTAAGGATCGTGTTGACAATAAAATCAAAAAATTGCCGTAAAATGACATGAATATTGATTTATTTGTTGCCAAACCTTCAGATAATTTTTATTGCTTCTTCTAATACAGGAATTTACTGCGAACAAGAATTGGATGCTGGATTTAAAACGTAACTCTATCCTTATTATACAGATATGTGGATGACAAGAGCAAAGTTCTGATGCTGGGCTCATGGTCAGTGAAGGTAGAGTCCAACTGGTCAACAAAACAAAACAGGCTGCTACGAAAGACAGTATTTATGTAGATGAACTTCGTGTTATGCAAAATGCCGCTAATTTCGATGACCCTTATCCTTTCAGGTGACAGAGACAGCAGCATTAGACAGTGTCTTCAGTGTTCCCAATGCTGTATCAGCATCTGAGGTTCAGCTGAAAATCACTCAGTCTTGAGGGAATTCCGTCGAGACACT
The DNA here is from genome assembly GCA_900618415.1 of Soboliphyme baturini. Taxonomy (NCBI): domain Eukaryota; kingdom Metazoa; phylum Nematoda; class Enoplea; order Dioctophymatida; family Soboliphymatidae; genus Soboliphyme; species Soboliphyme baturini. The sequence continues at coordinate 18,566 of UZAM01007467.1, forward strand.
TGCTTCAGAATATTCTTGGCCTTCCTTTAGGTCTTTGGCTCATTGGTCGAATTAAATTTAGCTGTTTTGCCTTTCTTACTGGGTGAATTCGCAATACATGTCAAAATTATATCAGCTGTGGCTTTTCAGCAGCGGCTGCATACCAAGGCTTTCTCAAATATCTGAAATCCGGACCATGTCGAGACGCGCTATCCTGACCATTCGACTGAGAATGCTTGTTTCAGCCGCTTTGCCCAAAGTTGCAACTATTCCGCCATGGTCAACGGTTCATGAATATAGATGAGCATGGGAATTAAAATCGACTTGGACACAGACGGCCTCTTCGTCAGACTCAACTCTGCCTTACTGACAACTGTTCAGGATAATTCATGTAGAACGCGCTAACATCTCAATTTGCCGGTCGATTTTTCCTCGGTGCAACAGGCTTTCTCGAATTTTCCCTATGATTCAATAAGGCAGAATTACTAAAAAAGTATAAACCTGGAAGACCAGTGAGCCAATAATAAATTTGTCCGTATGCTACACTATATACTGAGGTTTATATAACATCTAAATCATATGAGTTTTATAATTGAACGTCAATCATGTTATCAGGCGACTTTCTGCTTAGTGGTTGAAAACTGTATCTTCCTTAAAGCTAATCTTGGCGCTTACTGATTTGAGAAAGGCAAACGACGTCTGCATGCCAGTATTACGTAAACTATGATCCCTTCCTGAAGCTACCACTGTAATCATCACAGCTTGGGCTTGCCACGAACTCTAGAACGGCTAAAATACATCCCAGTACTAATCACAGATTGCTAGATGTATTTAGCATCGTCCTGAAACACCTAATGGCTGAATACAACTTTTCGCATGGTGTAGACTGTACATACAAACTTGAAAATTGGAGCTCTGTCTAAAAATCAAACCGCAGTGTTGTCAAAACAATTTGAAGTCAGAATTGTAGGGCCCCTTTAAGTCAACGCTTAAAAGTAAATGTTTTAATTTTCATTTACCATGTAGTTTTCTTTTCATTCTTAGTTCAGTTTCACTTTTCAGTTACCTATTACTCTCAAAATCAAGAACACGTATTTCAACTGAAAAACCCAAACGCTGAAATGTTTTCATTTGAATTCAGACAGAGGTGAACAACATTCGCGTTAGTTGAATGAAGCGCCCAAAGTGACAGAAAATTTGCAGCATCTCGGCAATCCTTTCGCTGGTGGATGACTCATAAAAATGAACTATCTTGAAGCAGAAGGTACAAAAAAGTCACATTGTTGGATCGTTATCAACATGCTTATGTGTTCTCCAATCCGTTCCATATTTCTAAAGAACTGTCTTGTCTGTTGTTTAGCTAACAGCAATGATTTGACTGTAAACTACGTTTGCAATCTCATGTCGAATATGTGCGTGATGTGAGTGAATAATGTTCTCGTTATATTCTTGACTACTAATTGATAAATTCGATTAAAGCAGATTGAAGTTAATCTTCAGCCAGAAAATAAAGCTCGATGCTAGGAATCAGCATATTGTAAATTTTTGAAATGGATGTTGATATTTGCTGCTGGCTAGTTTACTAATAAACTTATCCAAAAATAATCGAATGGTCACGTTGCACAGGCTAAAGTTAATTTTCATGATTTCTTTCTTACTTCATCCATAGAAATTGCCATTATATGACTTGCCATTGTGTGTTTAGTCATTTCAATACAATCGATTATATTTCTCTTGTTGGTTTCATAATCAGTGTAAACTGATAGTCATATGGGATACTTGTTTGCCTCAACAATCAGATGGACCCATTTTGTCGTGCTTAACCTCCTCAGGAGGATGAGCCATTTACGTTTCTTTTAATTATGACTTCAGAAATCATGAATAGCTTAAATTTTACTTGATCTTAATATTATTAGATGAAACGTGCAATAGAACTTTTAAATTGTATACTACATGATATTACAAAACTAGATTTGAGAAATCGTAGATTATTGCTTTCTACAAAATTTTTGCACTACGTTCCCATTGCAGAAACTTGGCAACTACTAAAGTCTGTGAGGTAACGAGGTAAAGGTAACATTAGGTTGAAGAATTTATTACGCCTATTGATGCCGTTTCTACCTTGAAGGGCATTCAAGCTTCAGGCCCTAAAAAGAGTACGAGAGATGTACTGCATTATCTTCTGAAGAAGGCCAGCTAAAAATTGCTTTAAGCCTGCTATCTATCTTCTGAGATCAACAAATAGAATTGAATAATATCTATCAATGGAAGCAGAGTAACATCACTTGAATGGTTATCTTCATCTTTCATGGCAGCTTTTTCTTTCAGGTCACGGAGGCAGACGCGTCTGACAATGCTTTAAATGTTCCTGATCCTCTGCTATTTGAATGGTCATGACCAGTGACTCTGATACATCGAATTTGTTTAAACGTTTACTATTCTAGTCATCACTTTAAACGAAAGACTATATTTGCAATTTGTTCTGCATCGTTCGATTCTCCCAAACTCGATTTTCGCAATATTGCAGTTAACAATCTAATAGCTAATGTATGGTTCTCATACCATGGCAAAATCAAAGGAACCCCGTCAAGGAGCTTCGTAATCAATTCTGGTATCGTTATAGAGCAAGACATAACTAATAAATTTTAATTGACATTGAAATAATAAGCTAACTGGATTGCCAGATCTTCATATACCTTTAGTGAGGTATTTCGTGTGACAAATGCTCTGTCCGCAATTTTTGAGTGAAAGCGAAAGCGCCTTGAAGAAGTTTCCTCAACGAAGCACTTTTAAATCTATTCACTTTGCATAACGAGTTAGAGCCGACAAATAACTCTAATCTGTAAACACTCGGAAATTTAAACAAATTCTGCATTATGCCCCTCTTCTGGACTACACGAAGATCAAAAGCTGGAAATCTAAGTTACAATTTTACATCGCATTGCCAGCCGTCCAAAAATATTGCCATTTTTAACTTTGTGCACAAAAAATGTTAATCTGCTTTAATTCATCATAAGTTCAGCGGTCCTGATTAATGGCGTTAACGAGCGTTTTAATCAATGCGTATTCCATCTGCAAAGGAACCGCATCGAACAATTCGACCGTAAGTCAGCTCCGGTATTACGACAGAAAAACACCGTACGGTCAGTACTGTTTTCAGGTTATCGATGCTCTGTTGACTGTTTCTCAGAGCATTTTACAGTAACATTGCTTGGTGGATTCTTTGCTCAAAAGCTCTAGGAGGTGTGCGCAAAAATTTCGCATCAAGCAATTTGCAGATGCACATATTTTAAAAGATGATGAGAGTGGTAGCTTGCTTACAAGGGCCTTCATCTACCCTGACTGAAAAATAAAAACTTTTAGTTAATCTTGTTTACTTCGTTCGGAATCATTTGCTGCTTAGAAGCGTCTTACAGACATGCTTGTCAGAAAATATAGCCACTCTTCCAAACAGAAGAAAACCAGTAAGTCAACTTCCTTCTCGAGCAGTTTCACAATAACGACTACACCTCGAGAGCTGTTTCAAAAGCTAACATGCCTTCTTGAAATGCAGCGTGAACATGGTCCATTAAAACACAACGTAAAGTTCTTTTCCCTTGGAATACCAAACAACACGGATGTTTTGGTTTGCATTTCAATGGCATTCTTCAAAGGAAAGGCGGTGGTGTTCGGTAGCTGTTGAGATAGCTACGAGCAGACTGGTTGCCTGTGTTATGCTTTGCTAAACCTGGTTTATTTATCTATTATTATGACTATAATTAGTGAATAAACTAGTGCATCCAAATACTCTTCTGTCCGAACCGCAGTCCACTTGTAGAACACCACCTTTATTTAAAGCGAGTTCAAAGCCATCAATCGATTTTCGGTACCAGTCCAGTTATGCAGTTAACACTTTGTGCATTAACTAGGCGCGGGCAATCATCACCCAAATTTTAGCCATCATTTATTAGTCCCGTCATACGCTTTCCGTTGTCATGAAAGAAAGTGGAATAAGAGAAGTTCTGATCGATCAATAATGAACGATGACCTTAGCATTGGTCAAATCAACATCTGAAAACGATAACAGCCGTCCACAGCTTCTGGTCTTGATTTGGAAGGTGTTTAGCACTTGCAAGGCTACGCTACGTGTCAGCGATGACGTGAGATCGTTGCCTAAGCGCGGTATGGAATTTTCGTGTACCTTTCGTCCATTGTCCATGGCCACACGTAACCGTACCGTAGTCGTTACTGGCTGTAAAAGGTGGTGTAACGGTTCCTCGAGCGTACGGTACTGTACCCGGGAGTGACCTCAGCGGGAGTGCGATCGAGTGCCGAAAATCAGTCATGGAGCCACATCGTTCGAAAGCCGGTCAGGCGATGATCAAACGGTACTTTCGCTTTACGAGCCGACATTCCGACGAAGACAAAGGCGCCGCCAACAATGTAAC
>UZAM01007479.1:0-11455 GCA_900618415.1 Soboliphyme baturini
TCTCAGATGACGAGCAGAATAGGGGAGAAATTCAATGGAACAAATGATTTATGAACATATACAGACAGTCGAACAGAAAATATACGATACACAATAATACCGAATAGAATCAGGAAAGGTAGTACAAAATTATGTATCGCATCATCAGTCGTCTGAATAGTAAGTGAACTTTGCTACTTGTGAATGGACGCTTTTAAATGGATAAGCATATCGCTTAAGCGGTAGAGCTGAAATATCAGTTTACCTGTCTAGAGGTGGAATTCTTTAGCTGATATGTTGAATTTTTAATATATTCATCTTATGAATATATATGTATTTTATATATAATATATAGAGTTCTAGAGTTTTTATATTCATAACAAAATGATAATGGCTGACGAAGCTAGAAATACAAATCGGGTCCCGAACCGGCCCTCCGCTTGGTAAAATACCACGGGATATCAGTACCGTCGTGGTTACGCGAGTTGATCGAGGCTAACGCCCAAAAAGCTTCTCCAGCGACCACCGTTTTACCCCATCTTCTATCTCCAAATCGTCGTCACTTGCTAGCGTAGATTTAATCGACAGAGTGTCAACTTTCACTGTTATTTTAACGTCAAAGAGAAACAGATGGCGATATAGCCATGGCAATTTCAAAGGCGACGATAAAAACGCGAAAACGTTGACTTCTCAAAAAGATGTTCACAGATCGTTTGATTTATAATTTGTTCTATTAAATACAGAGATGGCAAGAAAATCCAGAGAACGTCTACGGATTATCGGATCGTTGTGGCAAACCAATATTCACATATATGGAAGTTAGGCGCCCTGATATAAAAGCTGTCGCTGACACCAACTTCAAAACGGATTCCAAAAGAGTCCGGGAGCTACCTGAATCAGACAAATTTTCGTAAGGGTAAACAAGCAGCTTCTGTGGAAAGGAGAGCGACTGTTTGGAGATGCTGCGGTTTAGAAGAAAGGATCCAGCGATCTCTTGAACTGATCTAGAGACATCAAAATGAGGATCTGGTAATAATAAGGCGGCAGTGTTGGCAACACCAGCGAGTAATATCAGTTTTTTGATGAAGAACTTAAAAAGCGTTCCACGTCTAGTAATCACCTGTCTAGCTGAAGGTTGGGGACACATGGACAATCATTGACGACGGTTGACAGCGTGAATCGACTTCCAAAATACCACATACAAAAAACGCTCAAGAGAAAATGAAGAGAAGGTTGGAGCAGGGTCGATTTGAGTTTATGGTGGCGTTACAGCGAACACTAAGAAGGCGGATGGATTATGAATAGCGAAGGATGAAACGCAATAAGACATTAAAGTAACAGGAATGTGCCTTCTCCTTTTTCAGTGGCCGATCGAAGAGGATTAGGCAAATATCACTGAACAAAAACTTTGAAACATTATGTGTATTATTCGAAGCTTGAAAAAGCTATTGAAACTTAATCTATAGGCTCGATGGAATTTCAGGTTCAACTCAGCGTGTAACTGAATTCAATGCTAGGACTCGAAACTGAGCAGAAAATGACTAAAAATAAATCCAGACGGTAGTACTGTTCAAAAATGAAACATTAATTCAACGTTACAATTTCGCTCATATGAATTTTTTAATTCGTCACTGAATCATCAAATTGAATCAATGCATATGAGGCAACAAAAACTGAGTATCTCAAATTCGCGTTTTGGTGACCTTACTGAAAACGGCATGCATTTCTAAAGGCAACTAATCGACATATATTGAAGAAGGCTCACGAGCACGAGTCATCAGAACATCAGAACTGGTCAACCTTTAGATTGATAAAATTGTTTAGGCTATGAGTTACTAAATGATTTTTATTCCATGCCATTTTCAGACAACATGAACACCATATTCGAGGAGTACTCATTCTCCTATGAAGCATGCAAAACCGGGGCTAGTAACAACGAGGTTTTTCGAAAACTGCGGTTCACAACTATTAGTGAACCTGAAGATCTATTGTGATTTCAATTTCGCCGTAGCATTACAACCACAGTTGATGCAGTTGCGGTTGTACCGAAGCGAAATTCGCCATAAATTAAAATTTTAACACCATTTTTGTATATCAAACCATGGTTAAGGTTTGGGGCGGAATTAGCAACACTTTAAGAGATTGGCCGGAAGACACCTAGTTCGATGTAGTTAACTAAAACAATCGAGGGAATGGTGGAGGAAAGCAAACATGAGTGCAGAAAGTATCAGGCTAAAAAACTGCGCAACAGCATGTTTTCTGTACACGACATCCGACTGATAGCCATAAGATACAAGGTTACCTCGATTTCGAGACTCGAACCTGTTCAGACTTTCTTCGATGGTCGTCATCGATTCACTTGTCTCCTGGAACCTTTGCCTCGCTCCAAATGTAGCGTACAGAATTCAGAAACGATAATTAGATGTCATCGATGAGAGCTGGGGTGGAAGAGGCTAACCGAGATGCTACGCCTGAAGTTCACGGCCAAGATTGAGGACATGGTAAGAGGCGAAGTGCGAAACTCAATGATTGTCCGGTCGTCCGTCAGGCAAATCAATTCTTTCGCCTGTTCACGACGAGAAAATGGAGACCGCTAAATTTCTCGCTGCCAAAGCTTCCTTCTTCGCCATCAATACCTGATTGATCGTTGCTTCAGACAGTGCCTCGTTTAGGGTATTTTGTGGGTGCATTAGACTCGTCATAAATTATCGAACTGCTTTCGCGACCACTCCCACGTCATTCATTAAATTTAATACCTCATCAAAGAAGGATGTGCACCGAACGTTGTGCGAGTGCAGAAAACGTGAACGGTTGAAGCTTTTTCCTCAAAGCTGCCAAGTTTCCGAAACAAGGCATCTGCCGCGCACTCACGCAATTTTCGGGCAATCATAAATAACGTATATAAGACGTGCAGTCTCCGGCAACAGCATCAGCAGTTCTAAATCTTACTAAAATAATTCTAAAATAATTCATCAGCAGATGTCACTTCGAGGGCGTAGGTAAACGAGCAGGAGAGAAGAACAAGGAACTTTCGATTATCCACAGATCCATCTGGTCAGTTCAAAATCATTAAAACAAATATATGCACATTTTAATTTTTATGGCTAAATTTTCTACGTAATTTTGAAGTTGAGTACCTGCCGACAGCAACGAGAATAAGTGCCAAGTTTTGTCAAATGTGAAACGCTTACTTTATATGGCTTAAACTCGGATTACCAACTAGTTCAATGACCGTTCGAATATTAAGGAGCTATTCCATGCCGACCAACGTACAAGGAAACAAAATTCATCTGTCATCAATCAATTTTAAAACCCAACATTATTTTCCAGGGGACAGGTATCTACCTCAGGAAGTTTTTAAAGCATCAGGTAAGCAACATGAGCTGAACTCTAAAACATTAAGGGTATGGTGATAAGATGTCGGCTTTTGAAATCCGGAAATGCCGGGTTCGAATTACAAAATATGTACTTTAATTGGTACTCCTTTGAGGAAGGAATCTGCATACATTGCTGTGGTGAAATTAGCAGAGGAAAGGCCGCAAGGCGTTGACTTTCTAACAAAGGGGACGACATGATATTCTGTGGCAGTAGTGCTAAAAGGAGCTAGAAGTACGGTCATGCTGTCTGATACAAGAGTCTCTTGGAGCTGCAAGTCACGTTAACCCACCTGATGGCTGACTTTTAAGTGTGATAATCAACACAAGATGTCACACAGTTTGTTGTTAACGATAAGGCTAAATCTTTCATATAACCGAGCCACCTAATTTCCATCAATTTTCAGAACCGCATATCTACTGAAGTTGGGGAACACCACTTCTAGGATGCTTGGCTAACGGTTCTGATTTTTTTCTATTGAGCAAACTCCAAGATTGGATTCCAAGGTGCCACGATGCCACGTGTTCGATATACTGCATTTACCTCTTGCACCGTCAATCTGATCTTGGCCGCCTGCCCCATGACAAAAATCATCCGTCTTCGGAATCTGTTATATGCTGACCACGTGCCTAAATCGTTGCAGTTGTCGATTTAGAGATGAAGGGAACCATAAATGGAAATATTACGTTTATTTCATGTTTTGAAGTTGGTCAGCTGATTCCTTCTCACACGAGTGATGAACTAAGGGTCATTGAGGATAACATTTTTTTACTCAATATTAGGTCTCGTTACTACATGGGTTAAAGCAGATGCTTAAACAGATTTGAGCATGGATATCTTAATGTTGTTGCTCCACCGTTTCTTCGCTGTATCAAACAGGTTTAGTTTCCGTCTTACTGTATTTGCCTGGTCAATGGGACGGCTTATTTTCACTGAGCATCAGACACCAAAAATTCTGCAAAAATGAACATGCCAATTCTGAAGAACAAAACATAAGAGTTCAAATCTAAGATAAGGACTGACTACGTTTAGCATGCGGAACCCTAAGGAGAAGCAGGGCTTGCAGGATCACTTATCCCCGCAAACCCTATCGCCGTGTTTAGGTGACGTTACAAAACAGGAAAATTTTTTACTTAAGGAACTCGCAGTTATTTGAGTTTATTACCTCGCTCCATCGTATACCAGTTGTACTTACGTTTGTACTGTCATTCACCAATACACAAATAAAAAGCTGCAATTCTATCCATTGAGACGCACCCGTAAGGAACTGGTTGAGCTCCACTGTTGACAGTTTCCTCCATGAGTGCACGATCGTTCTGCTTCGATGGGCAGCCCGTGTTTGCAAACATCTCTGGTAATTACTGAACGTCTTTCTATTTACAACTACAGTATCTTCCAGGGATTCTTTGGTCATTCAGGAATTGTGCGCGGACTGCTATTCGTCTCAGGTTTAATCGCTACGACCATAAAATATTTTCCTATACTTGACCGTTCAGCCGTTAGCGTGTCAGGTACTGCTGATTGCAGAATAGGTCCTCACTGCGCACTGAGTCTCGTTGTTATGTTAAGCCTTCTATATATGAAAATCCATATACAGGATTCCCGAAGGAATCATAACTTGGAAGATGTAAGTGAACTGAAGGGCAATACGTCAGAGTTCTACAAGAAGCACGCTTGAGCCGCAGTGAAAACCCGTGTTTAAAAATCTGGTTGAACCCAAAGTTTCCATAGGAGTTTGTTAAGGATTGCCCGTGCTGTTTGCCGCAAAATAAAATGCGATGGGAAATTTTCAATCAACGACATATGACTCGTTCCTCATTGAATTGCTGACGACATCATGCTTTTGTGAACGTCGATAAAAGAAGTTGAAGCCGTGCTGTGCGATCTAAAGTTAAAGAGCAAGAAAGATGGACTTCGGGAAAGCAGGGCGAAGACGAAAGTGATGAAAACCGAACTGTCACAATCTACTACAATGATCACAATTGAGTACCAAACAGAAATAATCGAGTATCTACTTCAGACAGCTAATTGCCTCTGACTACTCCATTGATCCGGAACTCGCTAGAACGCATCATGCAATGTGGAGTACGTCCAGAAGAAACGACGATGATATTGATTAAAACAGAAAATTAGCAGTTCTGGTTATAAATACATAGCATAAATACACAGTTACGAGACTTCGCATGAACAAAAATGATGAAGAACAGTTAATAGTGCAGAAGTAGCTTATGAAATCATAATCGGGTTACACTGTGTGCCGACTACTATACTGAATGATCAGCCATAAGATGGTCAAGGCGAAATGCGGCCAAAGGGGAGCTCGCATCGAACAGCATGGTCGCACCACACCTCGTTCGTTCTACCATGACCAGACCAAAATTCCAGGCTGTCTTTACTTTTCACCAACTAAGTCACCGGCTTACTACAGGTTTCTTGACTGGTTACGCAGAAGCAACGTGGCGTTAATTCGTGGCTCAAGGGAATTCACGGTTCAGACAAATGCTGTCCTTTGAGGGATTCGAACCCCCGGCAGCAGTTAAAACCCACCTTTTTGCCACTGCGTTCCATGAAGGTAATAATCATAGGTATTTTCAAAAGGCATAAGCTGCGGAACGAAGAAATAAGAAGATGCACAGAACTGTTGGTCACGTTTAAAAAGAGAGACAATGACAATGGAGAGGCTACATCGCACGATTGAAGGGTGACTGGTGGACTTCAACGCGAAGAAATGCCACCCAAGGCATTGCATTACCCCGGTGTTGGGTCTACTAACAACTTATTGGCAGTGAAACCGCTCGAAACTCACAGACAGTATCCTCTGGTAAATTTCAAAAAGTATAAGTTTAATATTTGGCCATAATCGCTGTATGTTCTTCGTCGCTGTTATAACGAACTGTAAAAGTTTTGTGTGCACTCAAACCTTACGGAAATCGTCAAAACAATTTCTCCAAAAAATAAGGGCAGGGTAAGACAGCAAAACTGGCCTTTAATATGCTTATTCTTGCAACCACTGTGACTAATATTTATCATGTTTCTAAACGAACGGTGTTTCCAGCACAGATAAAATGTCGATTTTTACAGACTCCTTTCTTTCGTTCTGCTCATGAGACATCAATCAGCATGATATTCATTAATATGGTTTCCATCAGTGCTTTAAAATGGAGCCGTTGTATTGAAACTTATCAAAAGCGTATCGAATTCGTCACACAACTAAGAATTGCCACATTTACTTTCGACTCTTCAAAAGACAAAAATGTGACAGCTTCCTCTAGTTCACAGATGTCAATCTTTCCCATAGTAGAAGAACGTTAGTTCTAGCCAAGGACTGACCATTAGCCTACGTGAATCTCACAACTTCCTGAGATGATCTGATGCAACTAGTACAAACGATGACTAGATGTGGTTTGAATCTTCCTTATTTCAAGCAAGAATCCTTATTTCATCATCGGTCATGCAAGATCATCGGAACCACCGAATCCTCAGAATCCCATTCAACATAATAAATCAAATTTTGCAAACCATCATCTCAGAGCGTGACCTGATGACGAAAATTGTGGCTATTCTCAGCAATATGGAATGTTTGAATTAATGTTTTCGAATCTGAACATGTTATACAAGAAAAGAGCTCATCAGCGACGTGAAGGCGTCTGCCAGTCTGCCCATTCATTATCCATCGTCTATCGTAATGAGTGCCGGAAGTTGACCAAAACAGTGAGATTCGAATATCGAAGATTTTTAGGATGATTGAAACAGGCACAGATGCACTGGCTTCATCACTCAGCTAAATGCCACGGGAACGATTAGCGAAGCCATGTGTCAGGTAGAATATCGGTAGATCCAGGATCAAAGGATCAGATTCTAAGAGCAGTGCTATTGTCACTACTTCTAGTACAAACCAGGTGTTTGTATTGGTAAGTTAAGAACCGAATCACTGACAGAAACTCCAAACGCTGTTGCCCGCAGTCTGAAATTAGCAATTTATTTCAAAAACCAAATATGAATAAATGAGCGAATCGAATGAATGAACGAAACGAATGATCTGAACCTTTTCCATGCCTGCTATCATTCACCTGGAAAATTTCTCCCTTCATACGGTACTTTATTTATATGGAATATCACTAAACCGGTACGAATTTCACAAGATAGAAGTCCTAATGTAATACGTCTCACAGGTTGAAAAATATTTAAACAGCATACTGATCTGTACATGACAGTATTCACAGCAGAGAAGAATTGGCTGTCGCTATGGTTAGTGGTAATTGTCTACGTCAGCCGTCATGCCATCGTACTGACCATCCTAAGAATACAAGAGGAACAAAGTTGTTAAGCAAAAAAAAAGGCTGCTTCGCCCTAAATTGAAAAACATGTGTTTATACTTGAGAATTATAGAAAAGAGAGCGCTATTTATGAGTTTGCGTTTCGAAGCAGCTGCGCAAAGTTTCGTGCTTCATGAGGAGAGCACAGTGCTGTCAAACGCTGTCATGAATATCAGCAGTTTGGGAGAGATGTAAACGCTGGTTGACGTCACGTTCGCCAGAAAAAACTCGCAATACAGCCATGGTTAACTGCCAACCTTTTGACAGCAGGTGCTTGAAATTAGCTGAACGTAGTCTAAACGATGGCCGGTGTCTAGAAAGACCGTCATAATTTGAAAGTGATCTCGAACCTACTTTGCCAGCTCTCTGCGTGAAGGGTGAAGTCAGAGGATAGGTCTTAGAGAAGCGATGAATTCACCATCTGCTGACGTAATGCTGCGATGGCAAAAAGCACTCGGTTTTCGAGCATTTTTTGAAATGAAGTTTCATGGTAAATTTTGAACTCAGAATCGAAGGGAACACTGACAAAAGTGGAATTACGCTGAATGGTGTTTTGACGCACTGTGAGAAAGTTGAGGTACTTCTAGGCAGAGAAGGGTGACAAGATGAGGCGAGGTGAATAACAACAATAAGACTGCAAAGAACGCGTTACTAATTCGGTAGTTTCCCCAGGTCTGCGGTTGAATCCAAGTCAATAAGCTAATGGTTTTACTAGATGATTAATAAACTTACCCTTATAACTAAGCCTTAGCCGTGTTGGGTACATATTTAAGTTTGCGCCTTTCTCTGATGTATGCTAAGTTTCAGACAGCAACGCAGTAAATGCCACATGTTATCAATCTGAACTGAAAAGCAGATTTTTCAATCCATGCCGGCATGACAGACTACCAAGCATACAGACATTGCATACACGCGAAAGAATCCTCCTAGGACGGGTCCAGGTTTAGACTGGAGTTTCTAGCCCATTCTAGCCAAGTTATAAAATTTTTCTACCCCTGTGCTCTATGCGAACAGGTCAGCAGTGCGACAAGGTATCAATATTTGTCCTGGGCAATGACTATTCTGGTCATCAAGCTTGTGAAGCAGCTAAAATTTGGTAGCACCCATGCAAGATCGTTGTCGTGTGTACATACAACGTAATTTTCAATAGTTATTTACGTCACTCACGACGCAAGGTTTCGCTGGAGGACTGTTATGCTGTCTCTTGCCTCGTTTCTGTCCAGTAAATTTTCTTTCGTAACCATAATGCTTCAAGGCACCTCTCAGCTGTCCGGTTAGCTAAAAATTATTTATTTGTTAGAACTTGTTCAGATATAACGAAGGTGCACTTTCAGCGTCCTTCTGCTACCGTCGTTTCTCGTTTGAGACGAAATCACGTGCTCTGTCACAGTACACCGCGGCGTCGGAAAGTTTAAGACCCTCAGCGAAAAGTTGCAGGTGGTGCCAGATCAGCTAAACGTTACAATAAATCGATAAATTACGATCGGTGTTGCCTGCAGCTCGAATCGAAGATAAATGACGCGTTTTCGACGGGATCTTCATAAGTGACGGAAGGGAAAATGCGAAGCGACCTAATTTATGGGCTGGCGTCGGACCGAGGCTAAAAACAAGAACTCACGGCGAGTAGACGAGGAAGAAGGCAAGTAAACGCCACTGTGGTCTTGCGAGTGGTGGTCGAAAAAAGATGAAAGACGTGCGTCTTCACTTTCATCCAGCGACCGGCATAAAATTTTCCCGGAATCGACCAACGTGCAAACACCGCGTTAATACCGATTGGCTCAAGGGGCCTATCTGGCGGCAGTTTCATTATGTTTTTTAGAAGTTCATTGCTCAAAAACGCAACAACTCAATTTCGGCTAGTATTTCAGCTGATCGTTGTGTATCAGCCTCGAGGACCTGAACATCGCGTTTGTGCCAGTTTCAGCTGTATTGAATTGTGATCGGACGGACTGGCATTGTCTTCATCAGCAGGGATACCCAAAGACGTAAAGAACGCCTGATGCACCGCAAGACTGGCGAGACTGCTGAACCATCGCGAACCGTAACCTCCATCGATCGCAGCTTGGAACCGATCGAATAATGCGTCCTCGTCCACGCATTCAGCAGTCTGCCTTGACTATGTCCAGAGGAATAAGCGAACTCAATTCCGAGCTACTGCCGTGGACAAGCACCTGTGGGAGAAGCATGGTCCATCCATGATTTGAAGGCGACCGATATTGTCAATGGTTGACAGTTGACCATCTAGGAAAAGCACGCACCCGAATAACGATTAGTTGGGTCTTACCCTTCATGAGAAAGGTCTGAAGATTATTCACATTCTGTAAATATGTACGTCTCGGAGCGATAATGCAGCACAAGAATAAAGTAGCCTAAGACTGACGCGCATACATGCAAAACCAAACTGAAGTCAGAAGAAATGAGAAATCATGCGAGTAGGATTACCCGTCGCACACCATAACAGTAATAGTTTCGAACAAATTTTATTCAACGATTATTCCCTTTGTATAGCAGAGTATATTATTACTACTTATAGTTTGCAGTAGTAAAACTATTTTGACAGATATGTCAAGATTCATAACCAATTCTTTCAATGTAGGCTCTGAACATCGTCAACTTAACAGACACTGATATTCACTCACTAATTCGCTCGCTCATTCACTCGCTTACCTACCCATCCATCCATTCATTCTTCAAGTCTGATATTCCATTCGTATTACTCTAGCGGAATATTTTGCGGGTTTTGTCAGATTGTCCCAATCCTCAGCCTACCGGGTCGGTCGGTTTCGAGTGCTGGATTTCAAAACGTGATAATATGTTCAGTGTAATGAGGCATATGATTCTCCGTCTGTCACTTTGTCGTCAATTATGTGGCGTTGCTAACATAGCTGTCTTTAGAGGCTCATCTTCTGCCATCCTGATCACGCATGTAAACTTTCAAAACTGTGACGTTTGAATTTAGAGAACAACCTAACCGGCTGACGAGCGATGATGCCGCCCAGAGCCCCAGCAATAAAGAAGGAGCTAAAGTTTTGTAGAACTTCTCATTATGATGCTAGCAGTCTGAGCGAGATATTAATTTCCATCAATTTTGTTCGTGGCCAAGATCAGTAGAATCGTTCGATGAAGCACGATAACCCACGATGGATTGCAGGACTAACATATAAGATAATAAGGAGGATGAAGTTATCAATGACCAGGTCATCGATTCCATAGAAGGTACGTAATGAACAGACCATAACTGTTAAAGAAAATATCGTAGATAAGCATTATCTGGTCATGGACCATATGAGGATCGAATTACACCGGTGCTCAACCAAAGAGCGATGCGCTTTCCCTCTTATTACTCTCAAAAGATAAAGAGCGAATGAATAAAACGTTGGGCGAAGACGCAAAGAGAAACAATTTATAATTCTTCACCAGATTTTCGCTATGTTTGAAACAGCTGTCTCTGGAAGTCCCGAGGCAACGCCCTTCTGTGAGGTTTAACCTCTCCCGCATCCGGTGCCCCACCCGTGCCGGTAATTTAGCGTTTTCACCATCAGCCTGATCGCGAGCCAGAAGCCGAAGCGGTGTGTTCGTATCGACTGTTTTTTACCGATGTTTCAGCTACCGTCGCATCTTGCTCTGTCAAGTACAAGCTGGGCGCAATTCTTCAATGAATAGCGGCCTCTTTGTCTGGCAGCCAAAGAGGTTCAGTTTTTTGCCGCATTCAAAGACTAGAGGAATAAACCACTTTGACCGATCAAGTTGCATTCCGTTTTTCTCAGCCAAACATCGGTCTCCAA